>JAODUE010067674.1:12500-15977 GCA_027564755.1 Amblyopsis hoosieri | reverse complement strand
CCCCCCCCCCCCCCCCCCCCCCCCCCCCCCCCCCCCCCCCCCCCCCCCCCCCCCCCCCCCCCCCCCCCGCGCGAGAGCGAGGGAGGTGGAGGAATAGGAAGAGAGAGAGAGGGTGAGTTAGAGAGCGTTAGAAAGACCTTAAACCAAGCCTTACATAAAACAACTTAAACTATTTTCATTTTTAGACCTACCTAGAAAGAGAAAGAGAGAGAGAGAGAGAGAGAGAGAGAGAGAGAGAGAGAGAGGATAGGGGGGTAACGTAGATGGACATCGGAGGGGGTTGTGGGGGGAGGGGGTGGGTGGTAACGTAGATGGATGTCAGTCCCCGTCTATGGTGGCTATTTATTTGGTTGCCGGGGCCCTGCATTACAAACGGCCCCTCCCGCTGCGTTGGTCCTTGTTGAACAAGCTCAAAGCCGCGGAAAGTGTGTGTGTGAAAGGCTGGTGATTGTGTCCCGGCACCCCCGGTGCCACACGGTCGTCCTCTCCCCCTATCTCCCCCGGACAGGCGGGATTAGGGGGGGGGGGGAGATGTGCTGAATAACCCTTGGGGAGGGAGGTGGGTGCGACAACAGACTGCTAAAAGCCTGGGTTTTGGGGTTTTGGCCATGTGCACACAACACACACACAACACACAGACACACACGCACACACACACACACAACACACAGACACACACAACAGAAACACACATGCCCATACACAGTCGGTTGCACAAACACAAACATGCTGGTGCGCACTTTGTTGAAGGTTGACTTTAGCCTGCCCCGGGGGCCGGGCAGATGTGTGGCCGCCCTGAGACCGGCGGTGAGGTGCGCACATGCTTATCCACGCACACAGACAGGCTCACCAACTGCCACACACCCAGAGAACTGTTTCAAGCTCTCCGGATGCAAAGCTTGACATCGGAAAGATGCTGTTGTGTGTGTAGCACATTCACCGCCGTGTGAGCTTGATGTAATGTTGTTTACGTGTGTTTTAGCAGCTCAGCTCAAACTGTGCCATACCAAAAGTTACTTCACAGTGATAATTGGTGGATTTATTTACCAGAAATAAATACATATTAGCTATATATACGCACACACACATACAACATATTGACACAATTCCATCCATGTGATGTTGTTTTGTACTGAAACACGTTGTGTTGGCTGGTAGGACGACAGAGAAAAGATGTATATGGTTTTAAGGTGTGACCGTCTGATGTTGTTTCTGCTTAACTGAAGAAATCATCAGGAATGGAGCATTATGGTGTGAAAAATACCTTAAGGTGTAGGGTTTCATTTGCCAGACTTGGGAGAAGAGTGAAAACACATCCTCGATACGCTATATTTGCCTAGTGCCTAGCTAGGAAAGTGCCAGGACTTTCTGAACAGAGTTCCCGAAAAGTGACAAACCAGTTGTGCGGCTAACAGAGCTCAAGGTGGTCTGTTGGGTCCAAGAGGTGTCACCAGTTCTAAGGCAGATCCACATAAACAAAGGATTTCGGGGTGATTGGATGCGAAGCAGTAATTCCTGCCCAGTCGCATATAAAAATAATATATTTATGTTTTTATTTTATTTTAATTAACTAATTGTTTCTTGATTTGACATTATGAACATGGGAACTAGAGATCGCCTGCATTTTGTGGGGGCGCACATACATGTGACACCAAAAAGGGCAATGTGCAGGTGAAGCAGTGTGGATGCAGATATTTTACAAGGTTCAGATAATTAAGATAATGTCATCTTCAATATTCCCTCATTCCCTCTTGGTCTTGTTCAGCCAGCGAGGTATGTTTATTTGTGTATTTCTGTTATTTACATATTTGTATTCTTATTTCTTATTGGTTTGAAGCATGTGAGCCATCTAACATTACGTTTGTATCATGTATTATTTCATCGTAGTTTGATGTTGGTGTTGGTTATCAGTTAGAATGAACCATTTCCTGGAGGGAGTGGTATTATAGGTTTGAGATATACACATCACAAATGCTACCACTTCAAGGAGATTCACCGTCGGCGGGGGGAACCCTAGAGACATGCAGATAGAGGGACACTACTCTCGTCTACTGTAGCTGGTCCCCTGCAGACTCAAAGCACGGTCCAGGGTCTGGGGGAGCCCTCATGTACAGCACACGGCGAGACACGGAGGCCTGTGGATCCAATCAGATGAATAATTGGGATGCCGCGCACCTTCCCAGGCAGGGCAGATAAGCAGAGATGGCTGCGTTGGACATTTACATCTCATACACCTCATCAAACACTGCTTCCCTGCACCCCCTGTCTGGAGGCATGTGTTACTTTGGAATAAAGCAAAGTTAGCATTTAAAGCAGTCTGAACATTCATGAGAACGTCCTCCCTTGTCTGGCTGAGCAAATAACTCCTGGTTGCCTAAGTCAAACTGAAAGAGGCAGGGCTCAGGTCAAATCAAATTTGGCTCGGATGAAAAAAGTGACGAACGGAGGCGTTAGGAAATGCCGGGCTTGAAAATAGACCCATTTTATTCCGGTGGTGGCGGTGTGGGGTGGGGGTGGAGAGGTTTCATTCCCCTTGAATCTCCAAAACAGCAACTCACTAAATAATGCAACCGATTTCCGACTGCACTCTCTTTAAAAACGACTTCGGATTTAAGAAAGAAGTCGAACGGGTGGGAAAAAGTGAAAAAGTTCACAGAGTATTTTATGTCTCTAGCGCTCGATACGGTGACCTTTCGTGTTAGTCTGGCAACAATGGCCGCCTGACTGCGATGGACTCACACACCCGTTTGTGCAGAGTGGGGGAACGTTAGGCTCGATCTGGACCCCCGAGCGGGGGGGTGGGGGCTGTAAAGAGTACTTCTCAAGGACAGCACTAAAACCACCACATCCGAGGCAGACGGCCGAACGGACGTGAAGGACGCGATGGAGAAAAGGCGAAAGGCAGAAAAGGGAGGGGGGCGGACCGCCACACGTCGGCCACTCTCTTTTTTTTGCTTTGTGCTTGAACTTTGGCAGTAGAGATGGGGTTACCATAGCGATAATAGCAGAGCACGCATTACCAAGCAGAGCGCGAGGGGATGGGAAGACGTCTTAGGTGGGGGATGGTGGATGGTGGGAAAGGGGGGTCGGGGGTTACTTCAGCTTTTATCTGTCTTTTCTGCCGAGTCAATGTCTTCCGGGCACTCAGCGCTCTCCCTTTGGGGGTCTACCCTTGTGCAGGTTTCAGCCCTGTGGTCTGAAGGAGATCTTCTCTGTGAAGCATCATCCTTTGCAACACATCAATACCATGAACTTTCCCAGCCAGCAACCCGAGAACTCCTATGACCCTGTTCGCCTTTATCTATTCTGTTTAAAGACAACGCCGGGGCGGAGGAGGCTGAAGGAGGAGGAGAAGGAGGAGGAGGAGGAGGAGGAGGAGAAGGAGGAGGAAAGGGGAGGTGAGGTGCGGAGGGGAAGAAGTGGGGAAGGGGGGGGGTGGGGGGTGGGGGTTGATTACCTCCCGGGACCACCTTCTCT
>JAODUE010067674.1:0-10000 GCA_027564755.1 Amblyopsis hoosieri | reverse complement strand
TCCCTAATCTCTCCCACAGACCCACTAGCACTGTGTCTGAGCCCCATCGCCATAGGTACGCCATCCCTTTTCCTTTTCCATTGTGCAGACATTACGTTGGGGGGATGGGAACGGGGGGGGTGGGACCGCGCAACTCGCTTAACAGGAGCAACCTGTAAAACGCTTGCCGTTTGTGGACAGTTATAATTTATCGTCGGCCCGATGGTCCACACTACTAGCCAGATAGATTTAGTGATGACTCACCACTAGCTAGGTCTTGTGACGACACACCGCTAGCTAGCTAGCCAGCTAGCTAAGTCTGGTGACGACACACCGCTAGCGAACTAGCCAGCTAGCTAAGTCTGGTGACGACACACCGCTAGCGAGCTACCCAGCTAGCTAGCACGCTAGCTAAGTCTGGTGACGACACACAGCGGGGAGGAGGAAGAGCGGCAGGGCCATGCTTCCCATGCTCCACTTTACGTGGTGGCTCCCACTACCCTAGTAACCCAGTACACACCTCTGGATGGACAGAGGTGGGAGACGCAAGCTAGCAGGCAGGCAGGCAAGGAAGCGATCCACGCAGGGTAACCCCATGCATTAGCGGAATCACCTGCAGGTAATAACTCCTCCTCGTCATCTTTTGGTGTGCTCGCCTCCTCTTCCTCCCCCTCCCCTCCCCCACTAATGCACTCTGGGATCCCTCTCAGCTGAAGGGTGTTACGTGAGAGTGAATTAAGCTAGGCTTGGAGGCCCAAAAGGATGAGGTGTAGTTTGGGTGGGGTGTTAGGGGAAAGGGGGGGGGGGGGGGAAAGCCTCGTGAGAACATTCTGATCATGTGAGCTCTAATTTAATTTCATGGCAAGAGTCCAAAGTCCAATTCCAAAGCGTTTGTCACGTTGGCATTGATAATACATGTCAATCAAACGTCCTGACACACGATTGGACTACATAACTTTGTCTCACCCAATCAGAAGGCTTAAAATCATCCAGAACGCCAGAGGAAACCGAAACGTACTATACGCCAATGTAAACTGCAGCTGGTCGCTGATTGGCTTGCTGTTTTCATGAACGGGCAACAACCGCTTTTGCAATGAGGGCTTCTAGATGGAGGAAATTGAAGGACGGTCTCGCGAGGCTAAACAGTAGTTTGGGAAGGTCGAAAGCAGCAACCAACAGGCATGATGACGACCAAATGAAAGAACATAAGAATTTCCTTCTAGGAAACATTCTGGAGGGAGACAAAGTATCCAGAGACGGTGATTTAAGATCGGACCACCGTGGGATTGAATTACCGAGAAATGATGAACAGCAGGGTCACCCCACCAATGAGTTGGAGGGTTGCCGGGAGTGTACGGCCGTAAATCTGGGCGGGACAAGCCGTGAGATGAGCCACCTGTGAGTAACATAAAGCACAGTTGTAACGCGGCGATGTGTGTGCAGGCGCAGAACGAGGAGTCTAGACCAGGTTGGCTCAGAAGAGACTTCTTTAATGTATCGTGAAGAAGCAAAAACTTCTCACTCACAGACGCGACGCACAGCGCCACAGATAAAGCCACCGCTGGCAGCAGGTTACGGTGATTGAGACCACCGGTAGGTGTGTCAGGGGATGGGCAGGAGCGGGTCTGTGTCTGATACGCCGGCGAGGAGAACCGGGAGAGGCGGGCGCTCCCAGTCCCGAATGCTACAGCAGTGTACTGTATGCTAGCATATATATATACAGTATATACGCAGTATATAGGCTAGTGTATACATACAGTATATAGGCTAGTATATACAGTATATAGGCTAGTGTATATAAATGCAATATATAGGCTAGTATATACAGTATATAAATACAGTATATAGGCTAGTGTATACATACAGTATATAGGCTAGTATATACAGTATATAGGCTAGTATATTAATACAGTATATAGGTTAGTGTATACAGTATATATACAGTATATAGCTTAATGTATAAAGTATACTGTATATAGGCTATACAGTATATAGGCTACTGTATATAATTATTATATTGGCTTGTGTTTAAATACAGTTTACTGTATAGGCTAGTGTATATAAACATACCATATATTGAATACTGTATACAGTATATAGGCTACTGTATATATTCTATGTATATGCACAAATATTTCTTTAGATCATTAACATTCATTTTAAATTGCTCTTTTGCTGCATTGAATCCTAGTTTTGTTTACAGTAACACTAGTAAATAGCAATGTGGCATACATCAATATTTTTGTTTTCATATTTAGTTTATGCATTTTTATTATGTTTTAATTTAACATATGTATAATATTATGTTAATAATTTACACACAGTCAATATTTTTAACTGGTAATTTACAAAACAATACATATGTGCATATGTGCATGATGGAGCTCAGAGCAAATATTTGGGTGAAATTGCTGATAACAGTTTTGCGCTGGTCGAGTTTGAGGTTCTTCTGGAAGCCTATCCCAGTAGGGTGCTGTATCATCAGAACATATAGCACAGGGATGCCCGAACTATAATTAAGAAGTATAACAGAAGTAATATTCGATTCCTAGCTTCAGTGAGCACACATGTAAACATAACCATGCACTCAAAATGGCCACTTTGACACATCAATTGACCACCCCCAAGAGACCACCTCCACCAGACCACCCCCGAGAGACCACCCCGAAGAGACCACCCCCGAGAGACCACCCCCACCAGACCACCCCTAAAAGACCACCCCCACCAGACCATCCCCACCTGACCACCCCCATACTGCCAAAAATACCCACCCCCGCTGGCACCCAGAGCCATGCAGCTACACAGGCCTTGGAAAGCCTCCGGAGCCATTCGGTACGCCACGCTCTCATTACCTGTTAAAGCAGCAGCCGGGACCTCCGTCATCTAGGCACTCCCTCAGCCCGTTGACCCCGTTGAGGGGAGCGTTAGGAGGAGGCGGCGGCGGTGGCGGCAGTGTGATTCAGCAGGGCTGACACCATGCAAGGCTTGCTGCTCTAATGGGCTGCAATTACACTGCTTCTGACACAAGATACAGATACACACTTAGATAGATTCCACTCCCACTAACTTCACAACCACCAGCCATATGGACGCATAGACTTTTATTCCAGCAGAGCCAAAACAAACCCTGAATAACATTATGGCTTAATAATGTGTTTTAAATGCAGCCTCTGCAATTACATTACGTGGACATTAGCCTGATGCATATGGCAAACATTAGCCGGCCACATGCCAGGGTTTCTTGAGCGTTTTTGTGAGGAAGGGCTTCTGCATAGCTATGAATCTCTCTGCCCTTTCCATGAACTGCGCAGGGTACTGTGTGAACTATGCGGCGTTATTACAGCTTTGTGACATTACCGTACAACTACAAAACATTCAGCCGAGAACTACAGTAAGCGTGTGCCATCTTTATGGATTATTGGCTTTGGCTTCAAAACCGTAGCGGTAGAGTGTCAGCGAAATGCTTGGACTTGGCAAGCATCTTTGGTAGGTAAGATTTTGATATATAAAGTATTGACTTATGCGATAACGCAGAGTACTACTGTATGTTTGCAGAAGGTGAAATAGGAGTAAGCTAGCTACAGTGTGCATCATTTCAGAGGCAGCACATTGAGACGCGATGGTCGCCATCTTGGAAGGAAACATATGGCAGGAATACTATTTATGTACATCCGATCTGATTAAGTCAGGCTTAGAGGCCCAAGAGGGCACTAGCTAGTTGATGTTGACTGGAGTGGGCTAGTAGGACACTGCTGGGCCCAATCAAGCACAATAAGAGAATTAGACAAGAGGCTCCTGGGGCTCAAGAGCCTTGTTTTATCCCCTCATTAAGGAAGACATGCTAATGTTAGCTTACTCTAAGTAGATCACAACTGAGAAGGGCGAACAGTGGCCTGCCTTCGTCAATCGATTCCTGCGATTACACCCGCGGGCTCATTAAGACCATCCCGATCGTACTGCTGTTTTTAGAAGGAGAAAATATTCATAATAAATCATTTATTTTTATTTTTAAGGGCTCGGAACATCGCTTGGCAATCATTAAGAGGTGTAAACTTCATCATCATTATAGACTGTATATTCCAAGTGTTTTCAGGGGTTCAGTGCGTGTCAACTGAGTAACACAAAGTGTGTGCAGGCCTCAGTGAGAACAACATAGTGTACGGCATGTCATTTAATATATACTGCATTATGAATAGCACACAACGTGAGTGCAAAGTGAGGAGCTAGGGTTTGTCATTGTTTGGGACAATCCATAGAACGTATATATAAATGGACAATTCCTCCGTGACGTCACCATAGACCAGGTCTATTCAATTGGCGGCCCGCGGGCCAAATGCAGCTCACCAACTGCCCCCATATGGCCCACGAGGGGATTGCACCCTTGACCACTCTACATTAGCTCAATATACCGTAGAACCACTATACGAATCAAGTCAATATATTACTGTAAATTAGTTATTATTAACTGTTCTACAGCCAAGACATAATTACATAGTCTGTTTGTAAATGTATTGTAGTATTCCAGACCTAATAATCAACGTGATGAAATTAGTCTGAGTGACAAGTCCATACATGTGTGCACATAGCTTCTGTTAGTGAGTTGGGTATGGTACTAGTCACATTCGAACCCATACCGGTAGGAATACCTGGAATTTGGTGCCAATAGTCTACCTAACTTTATTTGTTTTCGTTTTGTTTTTGTCTTTACAATTGTAATGTCAGTTACAGCTATTTTGCAGTGCAAAAGCCAATATGCCAGAGAGACTTGGAATTAACGGCAACCTATAATAATATAGCAAACCTTCGCCATCGACTTGACACATTGAACATTAACTAAGCTGCAGGGTGGATGCTCTCGTTGTCTCGCTCTCAGACGCTCACGTAAATTATTGCAGAAAATATGTGGCCCGCCTACAGTTTTTCTTGTTAAAACCTGGCCCACTTGAATTTGTAATTGAATAGCCCTACCATAGACTATATATAAATGGACAGACCCTCTGTGACGTCACCATAGACTGTATATATAAATGGACAGACCCTCTGTGACATCACCATAGACTGTATATATAAATGTATGACTTATATATGTGCATAAATGGTGAAAAGTCACCTCCCCCAACCCCCTTCTCACTTCCAAATATGCCGTCAGCTGAACCCTCTCTGTTATTGCAGTCTCTGTGTTCGCACAGATGCAGATGTCGTGCGGTTATAGTTTCCAAAGGCCCTCTGCCCGAGAACACAAGGTGAAGAGAAACCCTGACATAATCCAGTTATGCACAGTAAAAATAACAAATGAGAAGAGATGTCCTCCGAGCTCGCAGCAGGACTGACGTGAATCTCACAAAATATCCAAAGCTCCTGACACCGGTGTCATCCATTTGGCGTGCCCCCTGGTTTAAAACAAGCTCACACCAGCTTGTCAGCTGGCATGGTTCAGGTGGGTGCCTTGTTCACATTTGGGAAGACAATTCTAGAACACTCAGGTCTAAAAACAGCCAGAGCGCTCTGTTGTTGATGTGTCGAATTACATTTTCCACAGCGCATTATGGAATTATCATAGGTGCGACAATTACCCCTTTTGTGTGTGTGTTTGGGCTTTAAAGGCACTCAATGGCTACAACACACGCACACATAAATACCTATGCAGGTAATTGCGATAAGGCACAGCGCACACACACACATTGTACATGCACACACAGCAGTAGAATGACGCAATATGACTGGGATAGGGTGTTAAATGTCTTTCTTTCCCTTTCATTCCCCCTGACAGCTGACAGCCATAGTCGGAAATGACAGCTTTAAAGGCTGAGTATTAGAGGGGATGAAAATTCTCCGTAATCTGATCACCCCGCCGCTTGGAATCACTGCCTGGGAAACCTCTCTGGCAGGAGAGAATCAAGAGGATGGAGAAAGAAGGAAAGAAATACATCATCATTGCACACAATGTGACCAATGTCACGATACCTGGAAGCTAAAGATGTCAGTCAGACAAGTTAAGATCAGCAAATATCTCCTCACGGTATGCTATAGCTGCCTGCTCTATGTGCTGGCTGAACAAATAATCTGGTGTTCCTACACAGCCCTGGCCCCGTAAATGGGAACACAAAGTGGTGCAGACCGCACCACACAACACAATCCCAGCCTTGGCAGTGCATGTGTGTGTGTGTGTGTGTGTGTGTGTGTGTGTGTGTGGGGGGGGGGGGTTGGCAATGAAGGGAGAGGTGTTTTTGTTTTGATCGGGTTATAACATATCAACATTCTTTCTCCAGGATAGGTGGCTCCGCCTTTAACCGGCGAGAAAGCATAGGGGCGTCGCTATGAGTTACGGCTCCATGAAAGATGAAACAGGCTCCATGAAAAAGGCCCTTAATTGTTGCGGCGGTCCACTGACGAGATACGTTTGCATACGGGAGCGGTTTCTGCACCGTCACACAGGCATCTGTCTATAGCAACAGATGAGTGGGCAGGTGGTACTTTAGGCAGAAACCACTTTGAAACAGTTGACTGGTTGAGGATGTCGCAGGCTGGCAAGATATCAGCCTGCTACACGTCTCATTAGTCCAGCTGTAGAAACCAGCCAAACAGCTGCGGAACATTTTAATCCCGGCAGCAAAAATCAGCATTTGTTTTAGACCCATGCTGGTGTTTTCAATGACCCCCGGCCTGTTCCAGCAGCCACGGGGAAAAAAAACAACTGATATTTAACAAACAGGGCTTCTATATGGTGAATATAATTACTGTTTTGTCTGTTTGCATCCTTCCCCTTCCGTTGTCTTGAGCCCTTCTTGCTCGACTGGCTACATCCTCGAGGCCACAGTGCTGATATTACTTACCCAAAGTCTTAACAAGCTAATTAAGGGGGCTGCTTTCAAAGCGCCTGGGTGTTTGTTTATTTGTGTATTGCAGGAGCCCCCTAAATTACACAGACCAAAGGCCTGTCTGAACTTTTAATCTAATCACGCCCACCCGCAAGCCCCCCCCCCCCCACTTCCCTCCCTCAGTTTCCTGGTGTCAGTTTGCCTCTTAATGAGGCCTTGGTCTGAGTGGCGGCCATTAGCGCGAGCTCAGCAGCGTAACGGCAGCAGCGGGAGCGAGACGGGCTTGGAACGATGACGCCGGCAGACGTCTCATCCCTACGGGCCCCACCGCCACCACCACGCTACACAGCCACCATCATCCTCATCCCCACCACAATGCCCCTTCTCACATCCTGCTAGCTCGGTAAAAAAACTATATAACTATATATAACAATATAGCAGGGTCTGGACACGCTCCACTGGGGATTGTTTACAGCCTTATAGACCTCGTCTATAAGGAATCTCCACCGAGATCCACCTCGCGTGGACCTCGTCTGGGCGTGGACCTCGTCTGGGCTAGGACCTCGTCTGGGCGAGGACCTCGTCTGGGCGTGGACCTCGTCTGGGCGAGGACCTCGTGCTGATTTAGATTAAGTTATTGAGGCAGCCTTTAACCACTTGGTTTACTTCATATAGCTCTACAACCATTTGAACACATGCCTGACTTCAACATCTTTGCACGCAGCCTGGTCTCTGACTGGTTCAACAACCAGGGTCAGCGAATATTGATCTGAGAGCGGTAGTCAGGTGGAGCCATGCTAACACCCTGTAGCATTGGCAAACACATCGTTCCATCGCCAGACCCTAGCACAGGACAAACACGGACATTGAGGGCTCTATCTTACACCCGCCACGCCACCCGCTACACCACACCAAGTGTCTTTGACAGTTTCAAACTGACACTTTTATCCTGTCCAGCGCCCATCTTGTTTAAACAGCTAATGCACCTGAGCCCACCTGAGAAGCCGTGGGCGTGCGTGGTGGTCGTAAAATAAAATGAGGTGTGGTCAGGCGCATTGTTGGCGCATTGATATCCTGAGACAGCGGGAAGCAATTTCCCAATGATTAACCAATGATTAACCAATGATTAACCAATGATTTACCAACAATACCTGGTGCCTACCTGGTGTGACTATTTTTTCCAGCGGAACACATTACCAAAATTATTTCCCAGCCACGTTCATCAGCCTTGACGACATACTATTTTATAGACAACATTATTACTTAACCTTTTTTTGCTTGCCATTTACACCAACAGATCCATGCAGATCTAGGTCATCTACAGACATGACCCTATGTTTTCACTATGCATGCCAGCTTCATGTATTCATATTCAGAGAGTGAATTGAGTGCACTTTCCCCATTTCCAGGGCTGTGAATTCTGCTCAGTTCACCGTTTGTGTGTCATCAGCCCACTCAAAGCTTGAATAATTCATAACAATATTTATTAGCACTCTAAGGTACAATTAGATGAATTGGGATTAAGAACCGGTTTGTCTTTGGAGGACAAAGAACAACCCTGCAGATGGATTTGGGCAGGTCTAGCACTAAATCACTATCGAAATAAATCCAAGAGGATTAGTCTTAAAGAAGCTGCTTAGTATTCCATCGACATGGGTGACGGAGATACACATTAATATTAAAAAGTCACAATTTAATTTGATTTCTACTCCTTCTGTAAAAAATATTGATGTAGTGACATCTCTTTCTAATTTGATAGGATGCAGTTAGTTCTTATTTCTTATTTCACTTTATGAGTCCCTTAGACTGAAAGCCATGCATCATAGTATTTTATTTTATTTATTTTCCTTTTCATTGTTTCATTGTCTTGCGTCCTTGGGGAGCGGGGGATCAAAATGTTACAGGAAATGTGTTTCTAGAGTTCAAGGGTGGTGAATGTGTGAACAATTCCAATAGGAGGTCCACGGCCTCCGCCACTCTGCAGGCTGTGGCCCCACATGTTAATTGGCCCGCTCACCATCACCTGACCCCGCGTTAACCTGCTGCCGTGGCAACTAATGGCCGCCAAGTCTGGCGTAGGGAGCGAGCCCCATGCTGATGGTTGGCCGTTACGTCAGTAAATCATTCATCCTCATCGTCCCGGAGCTGGGCGGAGCATCCGATATTGATTTGTTGCGTGGTGCGGTCTGCACCACTTTGTTTAGTGTTCCCGTTTACAGAGCCGTGGCTGTGCAGCTTGCAATCGCTGTCGCCACCATATAAGCAATGGCCAATACTTGCTGCATGAGCCTTTTGTTTAGGTATTTGTTGTCATGGATACAGTGTGTCAGCTTCTTCACAAGAAGCATTGTTAAGTGAAGTATGCCTTTTAAAAATCTAACTTTAATAAATATCTATTATTTATCTAAATGTCTACTCCTGAAGCAATGTTTTATATGAGCTCAGAAATGTGCTGGTACAATATGTAGATCACTTTGATGCTCATGCAGATAATAAAGATGACAGTCGTACAGGATATGGTATTTAAACCCATGCCCAAGTTTGAAGGCTGAAGGTCATGCAACATGGTGTTTTTAGACATTAGGCTACTTTAGTCTATTCAATCTACTGTAGACTATAATAGAGTAAAGTTGTTAATGTTTCTAGAGAGAAAAATACTAATAAATTAAATGAAAGGATTTTGGTATTTTCTATAGAAGTTAAATGGCCAGTATTTATTCTACCAGAATATCTATGTGTGCATTCACCACACGACAGTGGATGATGTCTTGTGGCTAAATATATCTTTCGTACTGCTAATTCCATGTTTTTGTGAACAGAACTGCATGCTCTTCTCCCTCTACCAGTGTCAAGCAACGCTCATTATCTCTCAGAACACAAATGGCACAGATATGGCTGAAAGCAGTGTGTTCATTCACATATTTATCAAGCTATCTCCAAGCAATGGTCCGGTTCCAGGCCCCAAAAATAACTTTGTTTTACCACCTCGGCTGGTCGGCTGGCAATTCCACCGTTACGAGGCCTCAAGACTCGCTCATCGAAGTCTCGCCTTTTCTCCGTCTTGGTACTACAGTGGTGGAACGAGCTTTCAGCAACAGTCAGAACTGCGGAAACACTACCCATCTCCCGTAAGAGACTCAAGACACATCTCTTCACAATCCACCTTGGTACCTTGACCAGCGACCTCGCCACCTCTTAGCACT
>JAODUE010067663.1:0-15979 GCA_027564755.1 Amblyopsis hoosieri | reverse complement strand
TCAGCTGTGTTGGAGCAGGGAGACATCTAAAACATGCAGGGCTGAGGCTCTCCAGGACCAGGGTTAGCCACCCCTGCTGTAGGCTATAGTTAATGAGTTATCTGATGCAACATGAAAAACTATAATATTAATTTTAATATAATAAATGTATTGAGTGTGTAAGAGTTCAAGTGTATAGTCTTCAAATAATGTAAGGAGTATATACTGTATGACTTTGACAAGAACAATTTAGGCAACTGGCTCAAGACTGTCAATACATAGTATTAAGTTATATGCTGTCATATGTAACCTATGCGTTTATACATTTACATAAATATATCAGGTCATTTCTAATGGGCAGCTTACTGATTATTTACAGACCATGTGGGATTTAAGGTATTGTTTGCTTTGAGGAAAAATATAATTCAAATTCTGTCTGTAAAATGTATGAACATTTACACTCAAGCACAATGTACTCTTGTTTAAATGGCTTTTGCAGGCACTTATAAACCCTGATCATCACATTTTGAAAATGCCAGCGTGTACAGATATGCTGGTGTTCACAGTGCTCATTTCCATCTTGGGATTGAACCAATGCCAAAAGCTACCAAGTAAGATGCATGTTTTTCCCATCAGTGTCAAAAGAACAGTGACTTGTGTCACAGTACTGTATTTGTTATAATCATAACATTGTGGATGCATTGCCATAAACACTGGTTATGTGATCATGATTGCCCAGGTTGAGTCTAGGCTATAATATTATCAGTGTCCTACCACATAATGACCAGTAGATGTCAGCATTCATCAGTTCACATAGTACTGCTGGATGATTAATCATACATTTCTTACAACGCCCTACTCCCATAAAACTATCATCTCCATACTCCCTTACCTTACCCTGCACCAAAATACACCATTGAACTGATCTCTACTCCTTCTGAAAATACAAGTAGTACTAAAATCTACACAGCCTTGATGATAAAAGGAGTTTGGAAATTTAGTAATGTTTTTGCATACTGTAAATACAAACACCATTCTATTGACATAACCCTTGGCCAATGCACATGCCACTGAACACCTAATCCAGTACATTTGTTTCACCACTGATTGTTTTTTGATTTGAGGTTTTGATTTGCTGGAGGAGTTCCATGTGCCTGACTCGAGAGGTGTGAGGAGAGTAGAAGGGTCTGGACCTGAAGCTGTGGCTTACCGAGTCAACCCCTCCATCCATCTACAGAAGACCATGAGGTACTGTTATTGACTGAGGCTGGTAAGGCTTAATGGTGAAACAATACTTAAGGGAAAATGAAAAGCACTGCGCGGCTCACAGAGTTGTGATATTGCCTGACATCATGTCAACACAGGGCGGATCACTAAAGTCGGTTTAATAACCATCTTAATGGGATTGCTCCCTGAGTATTATTCTCACAGAGGTTTGATGATGATTATAACGCTATCGGTATATATAATTACATTACTATTACTGATATAATAACCTCTCTAAATAGCCACCAGGATGGTACATACAGTGGCATGCAATAATGCATATGTTGTGTCATGCATAATATTTTGTGTTACTAGTAATATTACAACAACTAGTTCTACTGTAAAACTAGAGTTCTCCTTCAAATAAATGAATAACGCTTTTTTAAATAAATGATTACAAATAATTAATTAAATGAATTTATTAAATGTAACTAACTTTAAATAAAGCAATGAAATCAATACTGAAATCGTATATTTATATATTATATATATATACAAATAAATGGTGAAACTATAATGTAAAACTAGGTTTTTGTGTTGAAATAAATCACTGTATTCCTTGACCACAACAAAGAAATAAAAATAAATAAATAAATAAATAACAATAAGACATCTCATATGTGTTCATGTGTGGTGTGTCTGCAGCATGTATCCAAGTGACCTCCAGTCCACAGTGAGGTGTACATGTGTGGTGTGTCTGCAGCATGCATCCATGTGACCTCCAGTCCACAGTGAGGTGTACATGTGTGGTGTGTCTGCAGCATGCATCCATGTGACCTCCAGTCCACAGTGAGGTGTACATGTGTGGTGTGTCTGCAGCATGCATCCATGTGACCTCCAGTTCTGTGGTCTCCCTGCCACAGTGAGGTGTACCCAGACGGCCTGCCCTCTGACTACGCTGTCATCGCCACCTTCAAGGTCGCCAAGGACACCGCCAAGAGGTCCTGGAACCTGTGGCAGGTCAGCGACCCCCAGGGGCGCGAGCAGGTGGGACTGCGTTTCCAGGGTGACGCGCGCTCTCTGGACTTCTTCTACACGGGTGCCCGCGGGAACCAGATGTTGAGGACCTTCCGCGGGGTGGAGAAGCTGCTGGACGGGGAATGGCACAAGCTGGCTCTGAGCGTTAAGGGCAGCCAGGTGAGGCTGCTGGTAGACTGTCAGGAGGTCAGTGTGGAGCCCATCGACCAGCCCAGGCCACTCATCTACCAGGGATACACCTCCATTGTCAAGCGTGCCGCTGGAGACCGCTCAGTGTCTGTACGTTCTCATATTGCTTCATAATGTCTACTGTTATTATTGTCTTATGTTTATTGTTAAAGGAATATTTAGTTTACTGATTAGCGCACACATTGAGGACTGTATCTTTAATACAATACGTGTTATTCCACCGGTTTTCTCAGGTGGACCTTCAGCAGATGGAGGTGTCTTGTGACCCAGAGCAGGCATATTCAGAGGGCTGCTGTGAGCTCTCCGGTGTGGTGAGTCATCTGTCATTCAGCCCCTGCAGAGGCCCATGAGAGATGTGTGTTGCTTTATCCCCGTTGTCCTGCTGTGTTCATGTCAGTGCGGTGGCTATGCTGAGAGAGGCATATCAGCAGGAGGAGCGACCTGTAAATGTATGCACGGACAACCTGGGGTTCAGGGTTCCCCGGGACCAAAGGTGAATGTAACCCGCCTGACAGCAACGATTGCATGGCTGCTTCCTCAGTAACAGCTGAAATACATTTAAACATATTTTTATTCATCCACAGGGTCATAGAGGTCGCCCGGGAGAACCAGGAAATCTGGGAAGACCAGGAAACTGGGTGAGTGTTCTGGCAGTAAAACTCTCACAACAGTGTAAAGCTGAATTGTTTTTAACGAGCGCAAACGCTGACCTTTTTCCCCATCATGCATAAGTCATTGAATGACTATACAGTACATGTTTAACTCTTTGTGAGCCACACACCCCAAAAACATGTGCTTCATACAGTGGCTTGTGAATTATGACTGCTTCCTTTTCCTTAAAATATACAGAATATATTATTATATACATAATTTAGAAACAAATATAAAATACACATTTTTCAATATGTTGACATCATCTTGTGGCTCATCAGAGAGGGTCCCGATTCGCACACCAATGATATCTAAGCACCGTCAAACCCCTTGCACCACAAATAGTTAAAGAGCAAGGTGAACGAATGAAATGGTAAAACGCTCCTTCACCGTGAAGCTGTGGAAAATGGCTGTGGCAGCAGGATGGAAACAGATCTGGAACAAGAGCGCTTAGCGATAGTAAACACACGAGCTCCTTGTAAGTAAAAACAAATCTCATCTCCCTTTTGCAACAGACTTGTGGGTGAGCCAAGGATAACATGAAGCACTGCGGATGTGATAATACATTTGTTTTTGAGTTCTGAAAGAACCATTTACTTCTTATAGTGCAACTACTGGTTTAGACCATAGGACTTCAAAATGTAAAAGGATCATAGGACCTTTGATGCTTTTCCATTTGTAAACACTGAGCCAAATGTACTGAAACCCACACATAGCATACACTCCAAAAGTGTAGTCATTACATTTGATATGTTGTTGTACAAATATTATATGCATAAGGAAAATGAATGCGTCACATAAAGAACTGAAGCGACAATGAAGCATTCAATCATTTAACTACTATACATAAACTATAGGAACAAAAAGTACGGACATTTGTGCGTACACCTGCGACAAATGCTGGTTGAAGAATGGGATGCCATCCCACAGCAGTGTGTGACCAGGCTGGTGACCAGCATGAGGAGGAGGTGGCAGGCTGTTGTGGCTGTGTATGGTTCTTCCACACGCTACTGACGCTTGTTTGTTAAAGGAATACATTGTTAAATTACCAGTGGGTCTTCTTCAGACTTCAATCATCCAATCCACCAAACAACACCAGACAAGAGTCAACAGCAAAGAAAAGCTGTTTGGCCTTGTCAGAGAAGATTTGGCAAATTTTCCATGGCCGCAACCCACATACTCAGCTCTGCTGCTCATCCCCAAAATGCATGTTCCTTACAAATGTGGCACCATTTAAAAGAGAAATTATCAGGCTTTCTACTGGTATAAAACATATTGCCCAGAAGCATTGGTACAACAAAGACATAATCTACCAAACACACATTTCCTTACTTTTTGTGTTATGTTTAGATTCACATGTAAACCTACAGTAAATATTATTTTGTGGCTGATAGATGTGGAAGAAATTAGATTATTTTCACTTTTTTAAACGTTAACTGTGACGGGATGATGTGAGCCTTCGTGTTCTGTTGGAGAGATTCTCATGCTGCCTCAACATTTACAGCATGTGTTACAGGAGGATGTATAAAAATGGATGGATGGATCAACATTTAGCTTCCCCTTTACAGTACATTCAAAAGGGACATTCCCAAAGCTATACCTGTGTGGTGCGCAGACACACACACACACACACACACACACACACACACACATAAAGACAGATTATTATTCCAGAAACATGTGTCCCACATACATTGAAGTGTAGTTCTTACTCATATGGGATTGAACATCTGTCTTCTGTAACTCATCGTCGTTCTGAACCTCGGCCAACCCGCCAATCACCAACAGAACCAGCATGTATCACCCCACCACCCACTATAGCATGTAAGATGGAGACTCCCTCCATCTTAGAATTATTGAAACTGCCCCTCTCAGGTGGTGGGTGGTCCTTAACTCATTGCACCCATACTTCCTTAGAAATGTCGTAAAGTTCACGGTCATGCCTCTCGCCATACTGTCGGCCATCTCTGAGGTTAGCCACTTTCCAGCTGACTTTGCGTTAAGCAGTCGTAGGTGAGATGGTTAAATAAACGGGCGACATCGAGGCATTTTGGACATGTTTCATACTGTTTGTTGACTCAGTGCAAACACTGCCAACTGGCGAGCCCTGTTCTCTGATTTATTGTGGAAATCAGCATGTGTGCAAACGCAAAACCTTTTCCTTGTATTCCTGCTATGGCTGGTCTCCAAAAAACAACAACAGAATACCTATGTATATTTTAATTATGGCGAGATCTATGCAATATAAAGTATTGCAGTAAAATGCTCCACATACATGCTATACTGTACATGTACTGTAGATTTGATTTGGAATAGGTGAAAATCTGTATTTGTCTCCTCACAATGTGTTTTGCAGGGGATTATGGGAAACACCGGTGACTATGGCCACATTGGCGAGCCAGGCCCGAAGGTGAGATCTGTCTTCACACACGAGCCTATTCCTGTTCACATGGAATGTCCTCTTCATGAAACATGCCTTGTTTTTTAGGGTGAGGATGGAATAAAAGGCGAGAAAGGGATGAGAGGACTATGGGGTCAAGCGGTAAATTATCCAACACACATTGTGACTGTTTCACTCCAACCACGTACAGTACTGTGTGTATTGTATTGACCACTGCTGTGTTGACAGGGGGACAGAGGCCCCAAGGGACTCAAAGGGTTAAACGGGGCTGTAGGCCACAAGGTAATTGTTCCATAATATTAATTATAGATAGCCAGTAATTACCAAGTGGAAGATATGGATATTTAAATCTGGATATTATGTACATGAACAAAGGGAGTTCGTGGATCCACTGGAGGCATTGGAGAGACTGGAAAGCAGGGAGAAGTGGTAAGTTTCCCCCTTTGGACATTTCGGGAAAAAACACAATATGAATGCTTATTACTGTGTTTGTGATGTTTGTGGTCTTCTTGAAGGGCGCTCAAGGTGAAAGAGGATATGAAGGCATTCCTGGATTCCAGGGAGTGAAGGTATTTCATTAATATAATGTGATTTATAGTCGTAGTACACTGTGATGTGGTTGTCATGGTGACTGTGTTTACAGGGAGAAGAAGGGGCTCGCGGTAAAGAAGGGCGTCTGGGCCCAAGGGGCAAGCAGGTGTGTTGCCTTGCCTTTGTTACACTGATACAGTACGCCCCGGTAATGTACACTTAATATGCCGCCTGTTTAAAATACCATAATTTACTAACAGAGAGGAAATTAATCAAGTCTAATGTGGTGTACTTGGGGATAGAGCTAGGCCTTTGGCATATGTGCCGTTTCCATAAACAACATTAGTAGGCTACATGTGGTTGGATTTTGACTAAGCCTCTAGGGCCTGAACCATACCATCACACGATGGAGAGTGATTAAGTACAGCCTCCAATACCATGATATGATTGCCTATGATATTATTGAATAATACCTCATTATAATAATGCACTCTCTTTGCTATGCTTCACTGTTAATGCAAGGAATGAGCTGATGAGGATTGCTTTTACAATACAATGTTATTTGATTATAAATGGCTTGACAGGGCATTGTGGGAGATCCTGGAGAGCGAGGAACTGCTGGACAGAAAGGGAAGCCGGTGTGTATTCCAAATTTAACCCAATCATTCCATTTGACTTCTTATACTCTATCTTACAGTACATGTCTGTTTATTAGCGGTATGATTTGAATGATATCCTGCACCATGTAATGTAAACATTCACTGTTTGGTCCTATGAAAACTAGGGCATTCCAGGGCCTAAGGGTGGCGTGGGCACCATTGGACCCAAGGTGAGTCACTGCTGAGACCCTTCAGCGTCAAACTGGAGCATGCGGTTACATTTCTGTCTGTATTGCACCCACATTATTATTAGGTTATCATGATCACTAGCGTTCCATTAACAGTGGCATTTTCCTAGGGCATTGTGGGGGATCCTGGTGTGTCAGGCAGAGATGGGGACCCTGGTGTCGAGGTAAAGTATTCTAAATGTAACATGCATGTTGGTTTCTTATGTGGAAGTTAGTGAATAATCTAACTGTAACTGTTGACCACACAGGCTTATCAAGGACCACAGGGCCTTGGTGGAAGAAGTGGTCATCTTGGATTAAAGGTGACGTGCCAAGCTAACATGTTATTAAATTAATGAATTAATGCATGAATGGCTTCTGTCACATCATTTAGTGAATGTGGATGTGAATGTGTTCGTACACAGGGGGAAAAAGGTGTCCTGGGACCACCCGGAGAGCTGGGTCCACAAGGCCGAGCTGTAAGTCATGTTTTCAGCCACTCACTGCATTGCATTCACCGACGAGCACAAAATACATGCTCAGGGGCTGTGTACTGTACAGTGGGTAAAGTAGTTTGCCATCTTAAAGGAAAACTACAGCCCCCTAGGTCGATTTAATGTATGCCTCATTCTCTAGGGCCCAAGAGGTTACAAGGGTTCTGCAGCCAAGCCAGGAACACCTGGATTTATTGGCCCACCAGGACCTACTGTGAGTGTTCTGGATGAATTTGGTAAACTCTTTGAAATACAAGTTAATTCTCTTCAAACTACTAAACCATGTAATCTCTCCACAGGGACATGTGGGCTTACCCGGTAGACCAGGATCCAAGGTAGTATATCCTCCTGTACTGTTGTAAAGTCTGTGCACACTGTTTTATGTTTCAAACACATGTCTAAATACTGAATAATCTAATGTGTTTTTTTTATATGGGTTGAAATTCTTCCACCCATATAATTATGCATAAATTACACACGCTATGGATTACTCAATTACAAGGCCAAGTGGCCTCTCACATTAGCTTCATGTGTCACCATGGCTCTCATATAACTCACTGATGCACTAACTCAGAGCCATCTGTCACCACAGCCATATCAGCCCCCATGAAGAAGCACAACAAACAATTGGATAATTCACTTAGCTTTCTAGTTGGTCCCTCTTTGATTTTCTAACAGTTGCTCCCAGGTCATATTAGCTCAGTGGATCCTCTTCTTACCCATCTGGACCAGGAGGTCACCAGGAGTGCTAAACTTTCCCAGAGGACATATCCATGGTGTTTACAGGTTACTTCATGGCAATAACAGGGACCGGCCTTCCTGTAGAAGCCTCATTTAATTTGTTTATGCTTTAGTGACATGCTATAATGTGCAAACAAAGCTGGTAATAAAGGAACCACACTGAGTAAGGGGGAAATGGGAATACACATGAAAGGGAGACATACAGTACAGTGTAATAACTTATCGTACAAATATCAATACTGTAGTACTAATACTACTACTGCTAATAATTAGCAGTATTATTTACAAATATATTGTGCCACAAAAAGATGATTCCCCTTTACTTCCCACTTTGACCTTGACTCCAAGTGTTTTCCCATAACTTGAGATGCACTTAGCTACACTTAGCTCCATTATTTTAGCTCACAGGTTATAAGTGTCATTCTAGATACAACACTATTGACTGATTGGATTTACTTTCCTCGTTTTTGTTAATTAAGTAGATTTAAGTTAAGTAGTTTAACTAGTTTTATCATAGATTTTAGATTTAGTTTCAGTAAATATGAATATACATTTACCACAACTAACTTGCCTGTTTACTCCTGTTGGTGTATTGCTTTCATTTCATGTCCTATTTTGTAATTTGTTTAATAAACTATTATGTTAAACTATTATTAGCTACTTTATATAGTTTTGTTTGTATTTACAGGGAGATACAGGGATTCAGGGTATCCAGGGAGTTAAAGGTGCACAGGTAAAACATTTATATTTTACCCATTTCTTGGTGCCTATGTTTTCTTGTTACGAAATATAACATTAACTGTCTTTATTTTAAAGGGAGAAAAGGCACAAAAGGGCCCAAAAGGAAAGGTGAGACTTTTTTTGCTTCAGCGTTAAATTAACAGTAGACACATTTTAGTATAATAATATACGCAGATGCAGTACACTTCTTTTTCAAATGCCCTAATTGGTTATTTGACTGGAAGGAGAATAGAAGGGTCAAAGAATATTGGTTACCGTTCAGAAATGATGTTAAACCTGACTGGCTTGTTTTATAAAATAAAAACTTTCATAAAGGATTATAACATAACATATGTTATATGTACAGTATACTGTAGTTATTTCAATATGAGTTTTCAAATCCTTACAGACAACACAACTGAAAGAACTTGATGGGGGCCTTTAAATAGAAGTGAAGCAATACTGTAACTGGTGTGATTCTAATACACACCACACCAGTAGCTTCAAAGGTGGCCTTTTGACAGCAATTTCAGACACCACTTAAAAACAGATTGAGTGTGTACCCTGGCCCATACCATCACTGTGTGTCCCGGCCTGCAGGTTGGAGACAGGGGGGCTCAAGGCCCCCAAGGGCCCAGAGGTAAGCGTGGCCCTGCAGGCGAGTCTGGACGTGCGGGTCCCGCTGGAGTAAAGGGGGTTCGAGGTGAAGGGGGGCTTGATGGTTTTCAAGGCCCACCTGGCCCGCCGGTAAGCAACATGGAAAAAGGTTTGACATTATATATTTGTTGAACATGTGGGAATTAATTTTGAGCCTGTAAACGTGTGACTCACCGGTAAATCACATTTACAAGGGAAAATGTCTCTAAATATTATAATTTATTATCATATATAGTAATCGTGTGTAGTGTATCATCATAAATATGACAAAACAATTGTTCTACAAACCTCCTCTAGAATATATACAATTTATTTTTTGCTATAATGCAAGCTTTGTTAGCATTCACAGTAACTATTATACATAGATGATCTGCACGCATAGGCCTACTACTCTGCAGCAATCTGGGTGTCAAGTATACCTTTAAATGGTGTCTCGTTAGCTTGTGCTTACTAGCGACTCACAGCGAGGGTTTCATTTAGTGTGGCTATAAATCCATAATGAGCCGTAGGAAGTGTATTTGGCAAGGGTTGTCCACTATTCATTGTGTTTCCTTTCTGAGGCAGCCGGTTGTTCAGCATGCCCTACATTGCATGTCCCACAGTTTGGTCAGGTCCAGTGATGTGGCTGTGGTAATGGTTTGTCACATAGGGCCCAACCCTCCAAGCTCAGCACGTGATCGAGATTTGCAAGAGAGTGGTGCTAGAACAGATGTCTGCCTTTGCCAACTCAGTGAAGAGGACATGTGCTGGTGTCTGTCCACTGTATGGGGACGTGTCAATGGGTGCCCCAGGTCCTTCAGGACAGAAAGGACCACCTGGACCTCCTGTAAGTTTAGGTTCCTAAAATCTCTATAAAACATGTCTTTTTAAGGCAAAACATATACAAACATTTGCAGGACACACGCTTTGTGTGTTCTGCTATTAAGCATCATGTGTACCTCACTAGGCCTGCAGAAGTGCATGTTCCACAGATGTATTGTTTCTGTTTCCCAGGCTAAGTAAAATGCTAACACATTATGAGTGCCTCCATGGGCTGACACAGGAAGACAGCGAGAGAGAGAGAGACAGTGAGTGTGTGTGAGAGAGAGAGAGAGAGAGCAGAAGAGTTTGGCAGTATTGTTTGGAATGAAAACATACTGATTTTCCACATCTCTATGAGGACAAATAAGAAGTCACAGACGAGGCACTCGGTCTGTGTCGAATGGATTTTGGAGCACACTAGGCCTGTCCTTGGACTGAAAACCCTTTTCCACATTTATTATGCAAGGCATAACAGTCCATGTTCCACAATTGCTTGAATCACCGAGACTCTTAGCCTGATAGATGTTCATGAATTCTCAGATACATACTGTATACTCCATGAATGTAAAAGCATAGAGTCTCCAATGCGAGAATCAGTAAATACTAAACTCAAATATTTTATCTCAGAATATTAAAGCGACACTTAATCAAATTGTGTGCCTACTGCCCCTTGTGGCTGAAACCAAATTTGTTTTGAAAGTCTGATAGAACATATACTCATCCCACACATGGGTACGCTGAGTGACTTGCACTGTTCTCTACTACTCCCAGCTCCCTGCACCATACTAAAGGCTCTCTGTTCTCTACCCCTCCCCTGTGAACAGTTGTGTTTGACACATGGGGCTGGAATATAGCATGCTGTGTTCATTGTAACACAAGTAATATGTGTTCCTTTAATTTCACAATAACAAGATTAAGAAATGAAAACTGCATATATGATGTAAGGGGGACCCTGGTCTGGACGGTGTAGAAGGTGAAATTGGACAGCCCGGATTTTATGGAGAAGCTGGAGATGCAGGCAAACAAGGATCAACAGGTGTGAAATACACGATAATAGCCTAGACGTTGTGGTATAGTCATTATGAATCATGAAATGCACAATAGCAGACTAAACGTTGTGGTGTAGTCAGTATGGATAATGGATTGCTTGTCTTTGAAATGTAATGTATGCTGAATCAAATTAAAACCGACAGTGCTAAATCTAATATTTTACCACGTTAGATTATGTATGGTATTACACATAATATGTGCTCCTGTGGTGAGTTGTAATATATCTTCAGAGGGTGTAGCATTATATCACAGTTGCGGTACATTCCCCAGCCAGGTCAGTGACACTGAAGATTAGTTATGAGCTCCATTAAACATTTGTTTAGCCATGATCTCGATATGGGCATTAATCACGCAAACAGCGGTTCACATCTATGGTCAGAGTATTTTGGGATGGACTGTTTTTAATGTTTTCATTCCTGATTGTTTGGCTTCCAGGTGAACGTGGATCACAAGGTGATAAGGGCGCTAAAGGCTATGGCCTTCCTGGCTACGTTGGGGACCAGGGAGCAAAGGGTAAACGCCCACAAATCAAACCATTATTGTTTAAAATGTAATGGCCCTTTGAGGAGTTTTGGACTTCTGGACCCTCAGTGACTCGTAAAAACCTCAGTATTTCTCTGAAGTAAAGCATTTCTTTCCCATGCGCCCCTTTGGCTATATAGGCTAGGGCAATGAGGTCTCAAACAGGTACTGTATCTTGACTCTCCAGTGGTACCTGTGTTTAGTGAGAGAAGAGCATAGTTCAGAGATGCAGCACTAGACCAGCACATCAGCAAGATGTACAGTGGTGAAGAATATACCATTCCAATGATTAAGGCTCAAGTGGCTGTTCCAAGTTCCAACAAAACGGCCAGCTTTTGGAATCATGCTGATAATGTTGACACATTTTCCACAATGGTCTCATTTGTTTTTGTCTTTGTTAGATAACAATATCGCAAAAGAGTCAAACTGGTAATTCAAGGTTGACTCCTCATGGTGCCTTCAAACAATTATGAGAATTAATTTAGCTGTAGTTCCAATACATTAAACATCAGTCAGTGGAGGTGTTAGCCTTCTCAAAATCCCAAAGAAACAAGACTGTATCTTATAATCTAATCAAATGTACTTGGCACTCCATAAAGACTCACTGAGTTAGTGAACAAGGCTTTAAAACATACTTAGATGTATGCGCTACAATACGTTGTGCCCTTGTGCACCCAACAGGTCAACGTGGACGTCCTGGCAGAGCGTTTAACGGACAACCAGGGAAGCAGGGTGAGAGGGGACACACAGGCCGCCCCGGACTACAGGGTCATTCGGGGCTCAGGGGGGTGCCAGGGATCTGTTTGACCTCTGGGTGCCACATGCTCAACTCCACCAACAGAACACCTCAACAGGAGCCCCAGTTGTCCTCTCAGCTGCAGAGGCCCTCTCAGAGGCCCTCTCAGAGGCCCTCTCAGAGGTCATCACAACCTCGGAGGTCAAGAGGTCGCCCGTAGAGGCAAAGGAAACATTTTTACAAAGTCAGCCCACATGAATGGTGACAGGGAGATTCAACTTAACAGGAGTGAAATGCAATATTGTTTATTGTTTAAAAAACAAAAGCGCTCAAAAGTGCATTGCAACTGAACCCCATTTACTGAAATAAATATGTTATCTATGAGGGGTGTGGGGAGATTTCACACAGGAAACTACTAGTTTGAAGTTAACTTAGAAGCGCCCCGTAACACTGCATGCATTTGTAAAAACAAATCTAAACTATATGCACCACCTTTATTTGATGTTTATTTAAAATAATTAACCTGAAGTGTTTTTGAGTATCTGTTCTTTGTAATAAAAGTACAAAAATCTTTTTATACAATTGTGTTCTGTTAATTGCTTTTGAACCCAAGCTAGGCTTCGTATTTCATACTCACTGCCATATGGAGGAGACAAGCAGTGTCCAGCCTTCAGCCTGGCAGGTTCCTGCATCCAAAGTGTGTCTCATCCTAGCCTATAGTCTTAGGCCTTCCTGATTCCAAGCTAATAGCTAGCATCTGTAAATCCCCAGCCTGAACAACCTTCACATAAACTCTTTTGGATTAGCCCTGCTCATTTGCTATATTAGCAATAATGGCACACTGGCTAGCCTCCCACGTCTAGCAGTATACACTTTGTCTGTTCAGCCGTCTGAAGAAATTGCATGGAAAAGGAAAGGCCTCGTTGCCCGCAAATTCGAATTCACTGTAATTTGTTTTGTTACAATTTTCCACTATTGTTGTTGGTAGCTCTGACTTTCCAGTGCTGTGGGTACATGTGGTGAGCTGCATTCCCCATGTAGCAGCCACATTAGACTACTACAACATCCGTAACACACCCAGCAGCATACACAATTTAATATATATTGGTTACTTAGATATTGTGTTAGATATAAGATGGGCATAGACAATATTTTCCATGTATTTATTTTGTATTTACATTAATGGTTGCATTGTAAATTTAAAGTAATAGGTAATATGGGTGCTATGGCAATGTTGCAATTAAAACAGGGATGCAGTTTATAATATTTTTAATAGTTTGTTCCACAATGGCAGCTTCTGAGTAATGGAAAAAGCACATCTAATCAACTGGATAGACCTTGTTGTTTTATTTGTATTTCATGTTTGGCATTTCTCTTGTTTAGCTAGCAGATCCAGATTTTATGGGCCTCTTCAACATAGTTTAATTAGAAAGTCCATCCGTTTAACAACATTTGTTCTTTTCACAAACGTAATGTTTCTTCAGTGTAAATAACTATTTATATGATAACATTTTAATAATGCTGTGAATTTACTTGTGGCTTGCAGTTGAATTGGGGAAAAAAATGGAACGTAAATTGTAGCTAATCATTTTTGAAAGTTAACATCCATCATACTCTACATGTCACTGCAGTTTTTGGCAGGATATTTCCTCAAGTGTACAGTGTAGAACACAGTAGGCTAGAGTACTGTATATGAGGGTATTATACAGGTAGGTTGTATAGTTTTGGCATGGATCTTGCTATATTATGTTATTTATGGGATGTGAATAAAACACTTGCCCACAGCACGTGTCAAGTAACTTGACCCAATGTCAGATGTTACAGTAAGTGAATCATAGCTACAATACTACTTCACAACTAGGCTTCATTAAAATAACCAATAATCTTACATTTAAATTTGACATCGACATATGAAGTGTATTGCTCAACCTTTCCAAAACTTCTATCAAAGTTGAGGTTTATTGTTTTGTTGTTTTGTGGAGGATTTGTTGTTGAGGATCTGTGTAAAATAAATGAAAATAAAAATGTTTTAGTGAATGCAATCATATCATCATCTAGATGAAAAATATCCACTCCAACAACATAATAGTTGTAGGCTACAGTATATGCAACATACTGTGTACATGCAGTATTCATAGTATACTGTTGTGCTGTACACTGTGAGTGTGCAGAGGCCCACCGTAAGTCGATTCTGTCCTCTCTGGCCAAATACTCACACTGCCCTTCACTCTTATTTTTAGATGTTGTGGAGATGGAAATAAACAAAGAGCATGTTTTCAGTGCTTGAATCCAATGGGGAAACATTTGGAGAGAATTACAAGGGACTCTGCGTGTGGCATTTCGCAATGTGTTTCCTGGCACGCTGAATTTCCTCTGTGTACGCCATAAGGTAGGTGATCACCCATATGTGACACTCCCTCTGTGACTGCAACGACACGCTTGCATTGCTGCGCTGTTGCGTTCGCTACGAGGATGCTCTATGGCCAGCCATGTCCATGGAAACTATTATTAGTGTTCCATGATTTCCCTCCGGAATGCCTCTTTGAGCCCAACGTCAAACATGGATTGCATTATTCTCTGTGGCAACCCATTTAAGTGATCATGATAATTACAGTTTAATGTGCATGACTTGAAGTCATTATTGGTCAGCCAGAACCCTGGTCAGCAGAAAGTGAAAGTTGGTGAGACTTCGCTTCAGAGTAACCACACAGAAGCTCTTGGAAGGAGATGTTGCTGTTCTAATATACTTAAACCATTTAAAGCAGAGTTTCTCATACTGCAGATGTGTGCAACCTGAGGGGTTGAAACATCTTGAATCAGTTTAGTTTTGGTTTAATTAAAAAAATTTGCAAATTTATCTTTCCTAATACTTACTTTCTTAATACTGTCTGTGGTTGTTATAGTTGTATCAGTAAGTCATATGAAAGTCTTTATAGGCTCTATATAGTGTGTCTTGTTATTTTGTCCTTCATTATGCTATTTCAATAGCTGCAATCATGGTTCAAAAAATATTTACAGGAATTTCCTTTTACTTGTCCATGTCAGCTGTGAACTAGTCCAAAAAAAGCAGTTTCTAGTTTGCAACACCAGGCTGCGCTGTTTCAGGGTCTCCCTGTACTTCATGCTAAGCCACATCAAGTGACAAAGTAAACACTCAACATAAATGTTGAATGTTAGATCAGTGCCTCTATCATGTCCATGAGGAACTGTTTCCATTATACTTTAATTTAGGGTTTGTTTTACCAGACAATTTGATGAATAATGTAGCACAGTCTGTAATACTTTATCAAGAAACATACTGCTGGCAGCTGAAACATGGAAAACATAAAGATAACATAACAAAAAAAGACTTATATCATTGTACATTTACATTTACATTTACGGCATTTGGCAGACGCTTTTATCCAAAGCGACTTACATTTAGTACATTTGTCAGT
>JAODUE010067652.1:0-15980 GCA_027564755.1 Amblyopsis hoosieri | reverse complement strand
TCTTCTTTTCCTTGGTGGTTGGCTTGTTCTTTATTTTTTTTTTTTTTTTTTTTTTTTTTTCCCCCCCCCCCCCCCCCCCCCCCCCCCTCTCCCTGTTTGATCAAACTAGGTAACAATTCATAGTTGCACAGGAGAAGGGACCTATTTTCTTAATCAACCACTACATGTTCTAGTCCTCCATTAACGCCATTCCTCTCCACCCTCACTATTTTCTACTCTAATGTGGAGGGTGGGTGGGTGGGTGGGGGTCCCGGGGAAGGGTTGAATGGATCAGATCAGCTATTGAGCTCAAGTCAAATGGCAAGAGCCCGGCGTCGCCCACATGAAGCTAGGATGACTCCCACCACGCCCCTGCCTCCCTGGCTACCTGGATCCATGGACATTCCATCTTAACAATGGCTCAGGCACTTAACACTATTGTTTGCCAGTTCCTGTAATATATTTTATTTTTTAATTTTAGTTTTAGGATTTTATTTTTTATTTTGAATAAAAGGCTGCCCAGCATAACTACCTGGAGTGAGTCCAGTTTTTTTTTCTCCATAGGACCAATTTTAGTCGCAGCTCGGGTGTTTATACAAGTGCTCTAAATCATTGGAGGACAACTACTAATCTTTTTTCTGTTGAATTTATAACACTAACCAGATTCATAAGTGGTTACGGGCCAGGGGAGGGTCTGTTCAGAAATGAAATTTGCATCCTCGTGTCACTTTTTTCTTTTTTTTTTCTTCCAGTTTTGTGTAGAGAAAATGAATTACTGCATTTGTACAAACCCATGCTGTGTGACAAATGCAAAACTGTGGAATAAATTGCCATGTTCTCTAGTCGTCAACTGAGTTGTGGTATCTAACGGTCTGTCCATGCTCGGTACACGTAAAGTCCAACTGAAGAGCTTCATTGAAGATGAAATAGAAATGATTAATTTAACAGGAAATGGGTTGGTTGGAATAAGGTCGCTTTTGGTCGTCTCTTTCAAAATGTATCCACAACCTGTGTGTCCTGTGCCATAATAGAGATGTGTTGCTGTTAAGATGGATGTTACCCCCTGTCCATTCGAGTCATGTCATTGGCACCAGTTTCTTTTTGAAGGATGTTCAAGCATCAGCTGCACTGTTCAGGCCTTGTGGGATGTGTATTCATTCATGTTTGCAGATATGTTCCCCCAGCATATTTTCTTTTTCCTTACATCTGGGATAGTCTCTTAACACAACTGAATTCATATGCATAAAACCAAGAAATGCCATACATTGATTTATCATTTTGTTTACAGACAGATCAAATAAATTTATTCCAACCAAAGTGGTGGTGCATGTGCTTAATATGTATATATAATATAATTGTTTAATAGTTTGATACACTAGCTACCTGTGTAGTGTAACAATACCTATGTCAAGACATGTTTTCACTTATGGCATGGCTATTGCTTTGTGTTGCAGCGGTCATAATCAGTTTGGGTGATAGTATGTAATAACATTTGATCTGCTGTTGTTACCTTGGGCAGGATTTGTTTGAAATGACCTCATCAGAAATAATGGGACAGATGAATATGCTACAGTAAAATTATAGCACAAAGTCAGAGCCAAAGACTGCACAAACTGTTACAGGCTATTTAGGCCAGGAAACCAGGAAAAGGACTAAACATTGTTATAGTTAAGTGTTTTTGAAGGCAAAATTGTATTTTCTACAATCTAAAACTGAAATACATCAGTTGCTACAAATGTAGCAATAAGCTAAAGCTTTTAGCAAAACATATAAAGATTAAATAAAGTGTAATCTTTCTTTATTGAAGTGAAATTAGACAGTACAGACAAATGTGAGTACATGGTTTACAAAAGAAAAAGGCAACGGGACTTAAACAGTTCAAGCCGTGTTATAAAAAGAAAGTCACAGTATTTACTAAATAGTAATAAAATTAGTTCAGGTCAGCCAGATGTGTAGCAAGTTGCCTGTCTACAATAGCTTGTGTTACAAGTAAGTTGTTGGTACAGAGCAGTCTCAGAAGTCTCCTACTGGCTGTACTTTGTTCCAGTTCCTTTAAGTTACCAATGGAGAAAGATAAGTCCGTCTTAAGCTAGCATTTACTATTTAACAAGCCCACAACGTGACATGCTACTGTACATTGAACATTGAAGTTCATTGGCTAAACTGATGTGTTTAAAAATATTGCCAGGTTTCTCAATTTCAGGCAAAAAATGAATTGGCAAAACCATAACTGGTTTTAGTTGCAACATGTCTGTACTCTATTTGAAAATATTAAATTAAAATGTACAAAAAAACGAAGCTGCATAGTGCTTCTTTTAAGATCGTTCTATATGCAACATAAGTATACACAATGATGAAACTGCCCACCTTCTGACAGCTAGGCTACATGATAATGGTGAATATGTACTTTATGCTGATCTACACATGATAGATACACATGCGTTAACACGGTTAAGCGCACACTTTACACCAAGGACGTGAACTCTTCTGCAGTGGTCAAACCACAAGGGACATGTATCAGTGACTAGTCAGTGTACAATACTTATAGTCTACTGTACAGTGTCAGCAATCCAGTCAAATTGCAGACCCAGTCCCCCGTTTTCAAGTTAAGAATGTGTGTTTGAACGTTTGGGCAGCATACATTAAAATAGATTTTGAGAAGAAGCTTTTTAAGATGGGACCATAAAGTTGTTCTATTCCTGCCCGCAAATAGTGTCTGTACTGCTGGGAGCTTGTGTACTGGTTTGTGGTTGTGAAGAGCAGGGCCTCGGTGTCGATCCAACCGTCACTCATGCACGGGGCACATCCGGTCTTGACCTTCAGTGCATGGCTGCTGAAGCTGGACAACCACCGTCTCCACGGTGACCTCCTCCTCGCTGCCGCTGGTGTCCAGCTCGTCGTCCTCGTAGTCGGAGGACTCTTGCTCGGAGCGAGACGCTCCTGACATGGTGCCGAAGGAGTGGGCGCTGGTGGAGGCCAAGGAGCGCAGCAGAGGAGTGCTCTCCGACACCTCCTCGTTCTCCTCGGGACCGCTCTCCCCCTCCTCGGAGTCGGAGTCGGAGTCCCCCTGCGACGGAACCACTTTCTGCTTGCACACCGGACACGTCTTCTTGGTCTTAGTCAGCCAGGGGTCCACACACTTAGTGTGGTATGCTGGGGGCAAGCAACACAGTCAGGAAGCAAAGGGTCAATATATTATATGGGTCAATATATAAGCCTACCACACACTTAGTGTGGTAGGCTGGGTGCAAGGATCACAGTCAGGAAGCAAGGGGTCAATATATAATATGGGTGTGTGGGCGTCAATGATCTACTACCACTCACCATGAGAACAAGGTAGAACCCGTAGTTTGTCTCCTTCCTCATACTCATCCAGGCAGATTGCACAAACATCATAGGAATCCCCTGGGACAAAAAGAGAATCAAACGTAGTGTTTTCATTCAGTTATACTATGAGCCTAATTGAATGGCATTATCACATTATCTCTAAACAACTATTTTACGTTATGAGGCCTTAGCATCAGTGATTGTGTGTGTAAGTAGCAGGTTGGCCATTAAACAACGGACGTTAAAGAGTTTCCCTTTTCAGTCCTGACGGGAGTACCAAAGGAGCACCAAAGAAAGTGGCTGCTGTAAAAGCCCAGGAATGTCTCGACGCACTCCCTTCTGAATTCTCCAGCGTTCCTCTTACTTCCCCTTCCCTGTAAGGGAGGGTTGGGTGTGTGGGGGGTGGGCCATGGGCTGGTGTGTTTATGTAAGCTCTAAATGAGCATGTTTTCCCCTGCTCTGTCCGTGCCAGGGCTACATGTGACCGTATAAGGATGGAGAGTCACAGCAGAAAAAGACCCCACCTCCCCACAAAAACCCAAACTCCACATAATGTTTTTACTACTAGACCTTGTCCAGCTCCTCCTCGCTCACTAATTTGGTCACACTTTCAGTCCCCGTCTGCCACAACCTTCACGCTTTTATGAAGCATTCTTTCTCTTCCCCCTCCCGCTTCTCCCCTTCCAAGTTCTCTCCCTCTCGCTCTCCCTCGCTGGCCTTAAAGCCAGAGCGGGCCGAGAGACGGGAGCGCTAATGAGGGCGTGGTCCGCGGTGCACTCAGGAAATGCTGAACTATGCTGCTGACTGGCCCATTCTGAGAGAGGCACAGAGACACGTTCAATACCTTGCTCAACACAAAACCACGTGCTCAGGGGTGATGTCGATGATGGCATATTGAATACTGAATGGTGGCAGGTAAAGCAATATGTGTAGCATATACATTTTTTCTTTGTGCAGTTATGTTCTATTGTACTCGGTCAGAATGCAGTTGCCTCACGCTAACAAAGCTTACTCACGCTAACAAAGCTTACTCACTAACAATTAACAATACAAATGTGTTCAATCAGCAATTCGTCAAACCAAGATACAACAGCTCTCAACTAAAGGTGTTTTGAGCGCTTTAGTTACACTAAGTTGTGCATACGTCTCACAAATTGGAGTAAGTAACATTGTACATACAACTCTAGACTAACCAGTAAGACACAGGACAGTGTGCTATTCTGCGGTATTAGTTAGTTAGTTCACCAGATTAGTCAGCTCCTGCTGATCAAAGGAAATGCAATGGCCATTACTCACACTGCATTTCTAGAATATTCCAACAAGGGGTGGGGGTATTTAGGTGCATTGCATGTGAACCCAGGTTTTTGTGTCTGAGCAATAATGTATGGCAAAGAGACATGTCTGGTACAAAGTCTATGATGTGGCTTAGGCCAGTAGCACAACAGAAAACCACGGTGGAGCCAAGAGTCCTCTTCCCGCTGTGTTGCATTAGTCAGCCAGATTCCCTGGTCTCTGTGGAACCACACTGTCCTACTGAACTTCACAGAGTGAATATGAGAGAGAGAGAGAGAGAGAGAGAGAGAGAGAGAGAGAGAGAGAGAGAGAGAGCTATGACTAAGAAGAGCGAGAGTTCCTCTGTGTTGTACCTGAAATCTTAGCACCCAAACACCGTCATTCGAGCCTGTGCAGCTGTCCTCTATGTGTATACGTAATGTGTGTGTGTTCTCTGCTTCAAGCCTATAAGGTGGCTGGTTGGGCGGAGTGACTCATCGCACGATAATCCTTTGGCCCCGGGAATCAGGGAGGAGGTCATGGATCAGAGCCTGTGAAGCCACTTCAGGGCCCTGCAGCCCTTACGTCACCTAGAAGGCCAACAATCAAAAGCACACGCCCACACACTGACTGTGGATGACGCAAGGCCTCACAATAAAGTCCGAGCAGACGTCAACATAATGGCACAGTCACTGCTCCCATACACTGACTGGCTGTATGTTAAAGCCATTGTGTGTCCATTTCACAGCTATTGGGTCATTCAACCAAAACCATTGTGGACCATTTAATAAGCACTCTCTTTGTGATCCCATTCTGCCTCGTCTTCATACGTGTGCGACTAACACATTGTCCCATGCACACACTGGCAGGTCCTTTATTAGCACTGCAGAGTGAGATCCACAACAATAAGAGCATATTGAACAGTTATGCATTATGGAGAATAACACCCAACCATTACTGACAACTTGCAGAAAGTGAATAATACAAATAAAATAAAAAGGGGCAAAATGCAATCCAGTAAAAGGCTGATATTAATGGCGATGAAATTAAATGACAGGGTGGCATGTGGGTCTTGCAATTCTCCCACCTCAAAAGACGCACAGGGCACTTAGTGACTGGAAATGCTTGTGTGTGTGTGTGCGTGTGTGCGTGCGTGTGCGCGTGTGTGTACACTAGCGACTCATCAGTGGGCAGCTCACTACTACTACGCAGTTTAATTCCCAGATCTCTGTCTTCGTTCTTCCATGCTAGGGAAAGCACGTCTGATTCACACTTCCACGGTGCAGGTGTGTGTGTGAGATATTGCGCGTGAGCAATTCGCCATAGCGACCAATATTAAGTGCCTAAAAAAAAAAAAAAAGAAATAGGAAAGAGGAGATCGGGGCCTTATCAATGCTTACTAATGATCGACTAATGATCTAACGACGACATTAGGTTAGCTTTAGTATGCATATTTATGTACACTAGGGTCAGGAACGGAAATTAACACCAGCATGAAGCCAAAAGTTGGTGAATCTTGGCACTAGAGTTACTATCAGCCATGACTGAGCCAAACACTATATGGAGGTCTGGCACTGTTATACACATCTAGAGAAATACATTATTAAATGACAGCAGTGACATGACGCGGAATACACTAATGATGAGCAACCCATTATGTACCCCTGGATGGTCAATGGTCATAATGGGTTAGCAGTGTGAGGCTCCGCAGCCCCATACTGTACACAGCATGTTGCTATGACACATTGCTCCTATTGATAACTGCAGACATCCGAGCCCTCTCCCTGGTAATGGGCCTAGCAACCACTACTAGGTGAAAGCATTCACACGGAAGCCATTGGATTTACATGCAAAGACAACATAGCTATTTAAATCTTCTACCATGGCAAAATAGTGTGAAGTGGTGGGTTGCACCAACCGTAACATCGGGACAGATCATATTTCTCACAAGTTTCCAAAGCGAGGATTTATATCCTGGCATTAAAACATTTAATAAAACAATATTGCATTACTGGATTTACTGAGTGAATATGGTGAAGAAAGGAAAGTTGTCATGCTAAGCCCTGAGTCAACAAAACATTACAAGCTGAGAAGATTAACACAGTAAACGTGTTACGATATGTTACATCCGCTCTATGCCACAGTGTAGGTCTCAATGGAAATAGCCTTGTCATGTTTGACGACCATCGTGATTGGTTTGGGCTGACAGTCACAATATATCATGCAAATGCTATACCATGTTACTTATTAGTGATCTCCAATATGTGTAGTGATTTACAAACTGAAGTGTCGGCCATTTTGTTCTACCAGGCACCTGCTGGTATTGAGTATGGCCATATTTACCATATCTGTTAAATATCAACCCATGATCTGGCTGGTTTTCATAGGTACACTTAGAACGCTCATATGTCATCACATTCAAAATGTTAACATTAATGTTCAGGGGTCCCCCTCTCAGCCCCTCCCCTCACTCAGCTCCTTGACGCAAGTAGTAGTGGGTGGAGTCAGGCTCAGCGCTGGGGTGCAGTTACACTTTAACAGAGGAACAGGACCATTGTGAAAATTCCCCACGGTGACTTCACAGCTTCGCATTTGAATGCAAATATAAATACTTCATGATGTTTTCACCTAGCCGTGGTTGCCAGGCTGGTTACCAAAAATAGTAGTCCAAGTGCCCGGATGTCTGCGGTTATCAATAACCACAATTAATATCTTCCAGCTGTTAAATTCAACACAAACACTGCATTAGAATTTTCACATTAGAGTCCAAGCTCAGCATTATCCATGGGGGCCCAGGGTACCATTAGCCACCATTCCCTACACTGTACTCCATACAAAACAGAGCAGCTCTGACTTCAGAGAAGCTAGGCTGAAGGTACATTAAGAAGTGCGGTGACATCTGCACAATGTGAATCTGTGTGACCTGCAGGTTTGTTAATCCCTCTTGTGGGCGCTCACATAAACAAAAGACACACACACAGATAGGGTGGAGACATGTCTGGCACCAGGACCTGGAATGCCATTCCTTGCAGGGAAACACAGAACGACTTATCCAGTATTCAACCTAGAAGCTGACCAGAGACACAATACAGTTGACAAACATTATTTATTACACCCTGCCTGTGTTTCTGTGCATGTGTTCAGTCCCTTATGACAAAATATAGCAGGGCTTCAAATAGAAACACATTCCTGCTGGTGAACCCTTCATCTTCCCTATAGCAGGTCATCGTAAGAGAGTCTGTCCTACTGTCGCTAAGCTACCATGTCTGCCTAGCCCTGGGCTTAAAAGATGCCTATGTAGAGATGCACACGTGTTGCCAGACCTTCTGACTCAGCTAACAGGAGCACAGCGGGCGGGGCAGGAGGAAGAGGCCTCTTCCTGGACATCTGAACTCCTCACAAGGCCAGTTAGTCGCACCAGCATCCAGCACAGCATGTGAGTCAGACTGGCAGTGGTGTTTATGCACGCATGCACGTGCAGCAGCACTAGGAGACCAAGCATTAACACAGCAGCAATAATGCAAGAGTGTGTGCTAGTGTTTGTGTGTGTGTGAGTGTGTGTGTGCGTGCGTTTGTGTGTGTGTGTTTGCGTGCGTTTTTGTGTGTATGCGTGCGCATGTGTGTGTGTGTGTGTGTGTGTGTGTGTGTGTGTGTGTGTGTGTGCGTGAGGGGAGGGGCTACTTGGTATGCACCACACCACCCAGACTCCAGTACCCTGCGGTGTTCCCGGCCCAGCTGTTCTCAGTCTGGGGCTTCCCAGCCTGAGACAACAGAGAGGGGGAACTCAAAGCAGAGCACAGCGGCACGGTGGAACACTGAGCTGTGTCTCCATGCTCCTCTAGGCAAACACTGACGCGCACACAGCTTGACCACAGAACAAAGGGGATTTGCATTGCAAATCGTCGCTATGGCCGGTCTGAACCTTGTGCTGAGACAGAGAGGGGGAGTCAAACATGGAAAACCTCAAAAGGTCCAAGACCTTGCTAGTCAAATGTGGATTCAAGAGTAAAACGCAACACTTTTCAGCTTGTGTTCGCCAAACACAGATTTGACAAATGTCGTGGCGGCAAGTCCGTAATACGCTAAGGCGGGCGGTCGCCGGCTGCCCGACATTGATACGATCTTCAGTAGGTATGGGAGGCTTCTTCTCGAGGAGAGCAGCTTCACTGAACAGCTGCTAGTGATTTGCATGTTCTGCTCAGCTGCAGTCCGCTGTGCGATTGGCCCAGCTGTCAACACCAAGGTGGTGTCGCTTTTGGCGCAAGCTAATGACCCATCTAGCATTGATATTAGTTAGAGGCATCTTTTCTAAATATACGTTAGTACAATGTTCACGACATACATAGAAGCATTTCCCAGCGAAAACCTTGGACTCATTCCGACAACGAGGTGGCATACTGACGCAAATCTTCACAGGCTTTTACCTGTAAAGGTGTACTTGTGTTTAAATGTTGACAGTATGGCCGCTATCACTGTATTTGATAGGTGAATAGCATGCGAGAGGAGTGTGCTGTTACTATTAACTGAGTCTGAGATACAGCTCTGAGGCATGAGCCATGTGTCTCAACTGTGAGGAACTGTAATCTGCCTGGATCGGCTTTCTGGAAATATCAAACCCATATTAATCCGATGAACTATCAAGTGCAGAGCTCCAGACAGGGTTGATTTGTTCTTAATGCATTCAAGACAAGTCACGTGACAGAACAGAATGATTACTGGTGTCAAAGGTCAGAGTGGAATTCTGGCCGGACTGGCACGTAGCAATGCACTCGTATAGAAGCCCGTGAACTAGAAAGAAGGCCACACGTCATTAGTAGGATGCATTTTGTTCAATGCTTGTTGGGATTTATCCTTTAATGAAATACGATATAATGTGGAAATAACAGTAATAAAAGTGCAACCTCAACCAGTAGCACTACGCATGCCAACGTATCTGCCATGTCTTTTACCTTTCTTGTACTTGTGGATAGGAAGCTTCTTCAGCTGGTCCTTGCGCAGGCGACTCCTGCGAGCCCTGTGGCGGTCCTGGACAAACTTGGTGATCTGGTGACGATACAAAGAGTATAGAGGACAGAAACAGTCAGAGGAGCCACCTCAATCCTCTGCACTGCAGTTGATCCCAGGTAAGGCTGTACTTGACCACAGCACAGCAGCCCTGTCAAAGACGCTGGCAACCCTGTCATGCCTTGGGCCACTTAATCAGTATCAACCCGCCACCACAAAAGAGAGGAGATGACAAATAGACTGCGTTTAAATAGTGCGTTTCCATCCTAGCGGCCACTCACAAGCACTGTGCATGACACACGTACATTCACACACCAATGGTGATGTCAGTAATGCAAGGCACCATCCAATGACACAACGGATATTGAACCCTCTACCCACTGTGCCACTGGCGCCTTAATTGTGCCACCAGCGAACATTGCTGGATGCTACTACCAGAACGAAGACATTATCGATGAGACAGGTCTGCAGCATCTGTATGGTAAGCACAAACTAAACCGACAGCTGGGAGTGGACAGAGTTATAACGGGCCTCTTCACTCACTCCTTAACTTTCAGTTCCATTGCATCAGTGTATAACAAACACACATTTCATAAGATAGTATAATCTGTGCGTCCCGAGCATTGAGGGAAGGGCAGGTGATTATTGCGGACACATCACATCCCCTATGTAGCGTATGTGATCAGTTACCATCGGGCAGACCGTATAGGGTGCCATCCCTCCCAACCAACAGGACTTGCAGATCATTCGTGCCTACCAGTATTGCATTACTGAACAAACTGGCAAGCAAATCATAACTTGACCTCTGTGTGAGAGGATGGATGCCGCTCCTAATATAATATTAATATGTTATTACATAACGTGTAGAGCACTTAGGTTTATTTTGGCTGTTTATGGCGAGGTGCTGCTACTGTTAATTGTTTGTTTTATATATGTGTGAGTGCTGTACGGCACACAATCAATCTCCGAAAGGACGGACAATTGTTGTACTGTTGATTTGTTTCGTGTTATTGCCTTTTACTGCGAAGCACTTTGTGACACACGTATGTGAAAAGTGCTATGCAAATGAAATGGACTTACTTACATTAGCACTCACCATGAAAACAACAACGAGGATGAGGCAGATTCCTACGATAATGAGGAAGGGGATCAGGTAGTATTCCAACGGTAGGTTGAAGTCTGGCTTGAGGATCACATGACCCCTATGGAAACCAGGCGTTGTCAAGTGTAGAAAAGATGACTATTGTGACTTGACCATAAAACAGCCACACTAAGGGAACTCATGTTGTCATTTAATGCCATTCATTCAATCACACACAATCTATAATGTGCTGGTCTCATAAGCCTTCCACCATGTTGTTAATGGCATTTCAGGTAATGCTGCTGTAATAACCATTCACCACACTTTACCGTGTGCATTTGTTTGTGCTTGCTACTGTAGCTGTACACATATTGCCTCAAATGTATACACATTAATTGTTAATTGATTCATCCTTGGGCAGAGCCTATAATAAATAACTGCTAATGGTACTGAACCAACAGAGAAACTGCTGCCTCAGACCTGATTTAGACTACATGACCAGACTCACCCCTTGTCGTATGTGTAGTCCTCTTTCAGAGAGTTGGCAGTCACCTCGCTCACAAACACAGATGGGATGTCTATCTGCTTCATAACATCCACTAAAAAGGAAGAAAGTAAAGCAAAGCTATGAATACATGTTATTAATTATACTGTACATGTCCCAATCTACAAATCACATAACATTGGAAACATTTAAAACATTTAACATGTATCCGTTAAATCTTTAAGGATTTGTTTGTGGTGCTAAACCAAAAGGAAAAAAGAAATGCAACAAGGTAGCATACACATACTATATATTCCAGGCAAAGCTTATACATTGGAAATGTTAAGAAAACAATAAAAGAAAACAATATTGTTATCATACTCTTTAAGATAACACCCCCCCCCCACTTATCAATAATTACTATCAATATTATTATTGATCATGAATTATTATGATCAATTAAGAGTTTTTGCAATATCTTTGAGAACTGGTAAAGCTACATGCCTGTAGTTAGTCAAGTTGTCTATCAATTCCCCATTTATATAATATGATAACGTCAATCATTTTCATTTTGCATTCAATGAATACCTATTGTATTCTATTGTTAAAGAAGGTTCCAATGATCTCCGTCTGTTTTACAATAGAAACACTCCATTCCTTTACAAGACTCCATCGTCATTCCAGTCCATTCAGTGAAAAAAGATCTTGTCATTAACTTTGCAGCGCTAGTTTGAAACAAGCTACTGTGAACATAAGGTTAATATACAGACTTAATATAGACTTATGGACCTAACTCACGCTCTACTGATGCAAGCGGCTGCTGCTCTGCCTGGAACCTCTGGTATCTGACCAGTTCTTCAATTTCTCTGATAACCAGCACCATAGCATCGTCCACGTTGATTTATTCTGCTTTCTTAGGAGGCATGTCCTGGCTAGGTCTGCATGTTTCCTTCATACGGTGCCCCTTCACATAAACATGGGATCCCTTCAGCTTTCTCCCTTGTCTGAGTAGTGCCGCTTCATGTTTTCTTTTGACAAAGACAATTAAGTCAGGTGTCTCACTTTTGGTGTTCCGTGGCAGAGGATGACACGCCTCAAGTGTTGTTACTGTCCACCGATATGCCTTTGTTGTGGAAGGAAGTGATCACCTGCTGCTCTGTGGGGACCAGTTCAGCCTCTGTGGGCTTCCTCACCACCCATGGATGTAGCCACCCACCTGGGAAGATGACCGGGCCTGGTCTCCAATCCATTGATGGTAATGGCATCAATGGCATACAACTCAGCTCTCCAATCGGCAAACATCTTTTCCTTACATTTTGTCTTTTCAGATCTTTGGTTTCAAATCCATGATCCGTTTTCTGCTGCTTAGAGACAGAACGCAATCTCTTCCAATAGAAAGTCGTCCGATTTCTTTATCTCCATGGTGGCATTTTGTTTGCTTTAATGTGTTGTTGTGAGGGTGCTTGCACCACTAGTTCAGGTTATTTTGCCTATGGTTTGAAATGGAATGAAAACCTAACTCTGGATCTAATCTAGATCAACCATTTGGGTTGATTTGGGACGCATTCTCGCAGACTTTTGTAATATCTGTGAATGAGGAAGCAGAACGCTTCGTCATGACGCCATGAAGGCTATTGAGTCAGTTAAGTGAGTGGGGGAGAGCTGCTGAGAAACAAAACAACCTTTTACCACACCCTACCACAGAAGTGATGGGGGGTATATCAACCTGATAGAAGTCCTCTCACACTCAGGTAGCTAGTTTAACTAGACTGGAGCAAAGGAGTAGATTGAGGTAGGAAACAGAATGCCAAAATGCAATAGCTAGCAAGTTATAGTACAACTAAACAACAGTACATTCATAATATACATACAACATATACATACCCACAGATTTGGACCATTTCCTGATATGATTCCATAATGCACGTTAAAATAATAATTGTAAACACACAGTTTTGGAATGGAACAAGCTAGGTGTCATGGTCAGGTGTACTTTTAAGCAGAAAATATAGCCATTAGATTTCTTAAAATAATGCTATTGTGGTAGTTCAGTGGCCTTTGTTTCACACGGCAATGACATTTTACCAGATAGATGTTAGATTAATCTGGCTTGCAAAGGTGCCACAGTACTGTAGGGTACCATGACCTGCTAATAACACCAGCAGGTACGACAATGCTTTTAGTTTGATTGAATGTTCAAGGTGTGGCTGGTTATTATGCTGCTGTATGTCTGGGCTTTAGGCTCCACTACACCTTGGTCAACAGAGACACAAATAAGCAGCTGTGTGCCATGGTCTTGGTGTGTGGCAGTGTACAGGAGGAATATGGGAATGGGGGCGCTACTTACAATCATTGGATCCCATACTGATTAAGTCATCGGAGTCCACATTGTGAACAATGGCCGCCTTGTATCCAGCTTTTTGAGCATTGAGGACCTGTTAGGACACAAACATTGGTGTTAAGTGCTATAGGTTTGGTAAACAGTTACCGCAATATACGCCGAGTACATATTGCAGTTACTATCTTTGTTATCAGTCAACCTTCCCTTGTATGACACTGTTTAAACAATGTACATTTTCAATCTCCATAAGAGCATAAGGCTATATCAAGTATTAAAATATATAGCTGTGCTCACAAAAGGTGGAAAAAGAGAGCTGGTTATTCATCCCCTTCATGCACACACAAACTATGAACCAGCTTTGGCATAAAGAAAAACATAAACAATATGCATTGCTTACTATAAACAAACTATTTAAAATATAAAAAATAAAAAGTCCAAAAACAATGCTTATGAGCTAATATTGTAAAGAGGAACTAGGTTATTCTATTCAGGCAGGGGTATCCTGCCGTTCCCTCTGATAGCAGTTACAAGACGAGGCTTACAGGAAGGAGTTTTCCCATAGTGTTTAGTAACATTTCTGCCAACAACTCGTCTGTGTGCTGCCTGTTTTCCACAAGTGCTTAAGATAGATGTTTGCTTTCACCACCCACCCACTATACTCACTTAGTGCTTGATAGCACTAGCGATACCATAGCTGTCTGAGGTTATGCTGAGGCCTTGAAACAGGAAGCACTTCATTGCAGGAAGGAGAAAATAGGAATCAGAACAAATCTTAATAGGATGAGGCTATTCCAACACAACATTATCACAGAAACATGCATGCCAAGTGTCCTTGAGCAAGACACTAGACTAAAACTACTAAGCTCTAGTTATTCAATACAGATGATCATAGTTTGTATGATTTAATGATATTCATGCACTGCCTGACCAAACCTAATGCTCCTCATCTCTATTTCAGGCCTGGCTTCCTGTTTGGCAGCTGCATCCTTTAGTGCTGTTGAATCGCTGCCCTCATGGCAAAGCTAAGTTAGAATTTACAATTCCTGTCTTACACACACAAATAACTAATGAACACAGACAATTACATATTCTCTACTGTCACTCCCCACAACTGCAACTGTGCAGGTCTGTGGTGATAACAATTGAAATTAAATCCTAGTGTTCCGATCTCCTTTAGTGGGAATCCAGATTCACCAGTTAGAAAGCATGCCTGTAGTCCATGAATGCAATTTGCTAACATCATGTAGCCTACAGCTGCCCCACTCAAAACAAAACAAACACAGAGAAAATTATCAACAATTAATCAGAGGGCGTGAGCCAAAAGGTACACAGTGAGAGTGAGACAGTGATTCATGCAAAGAAATAGGGGTGGAAAATAAGCTAATGTCACACAGTGCAAGCCGCAAATGACATCTGCCCTACTAAATAATAGATGGGCTCTCTGTTAACCTGAGCAATCCCTGGATATTTCAGCACCGTGACAGTTAGCCCTGTGGCTAACAGGCTAGCATGCGCTACCGTTGTGTGATGCTAGCCTCTTGTGTAATGTTAGCTTGTCGATTCCAATCTAAATTAGGTGTGTGTGTGTGTGTGTGGGGGGGGGGGTGATACTGACATTTGTTGAATGTCTGTCCGCGTGGGTGTGCAAAGATGTGCATGTTACGTGCATGATTGGATGCACATGTGTGTATTGAGGGGTCTCGGCCGTGCGTCTTTTGTGCGCGTTATCTTCTTGTCTCGCGTAATGATATGCACAGGCATACGTGTAGCAGAGAGAATGGCAGCCGCAGCATTGGAAGTCGGTCCATGTGTTTCTCTGTAACAGGGGATTGTGTCGAGGCATCAATGGCTACAGTGTGACTGTCTGAGGGCTGTCTGTCTGTCTGTCTAAACGACAGACACGTACACACATGCATGTGCCTGTTTTTAGTTACCGCGTGTGTGTGTGCGCGCACATGCGTGCGTTTGTTGATAACAAGCCTGCTTTGGGACTGTGTGAATGATTATTGTTATCTCTAACATGGCTTTTCTGTTAGCCTGGCTCTGCCTGACTATTATTCCCAGCTCAATGTATTTCCCTGAGATTACAGTCTGGAAACCCACTTCACATGAGTGTTTTCACAGCCACCCTACTGGCGGACCAATCAGGGTGGGGTAGTGAGATGACGATGAAGTCAAACGTGTTTTCGAAATAGTGGTAGAGCTAGATGAGGCCATTAGCTGTAGCAAGGCTAATTGGTTAAATGCTGTCCAATCGGTTCAAACTTAACCAGAGGTCTACACCCAGTAGGAGGAAACAACTGTTAACAACACTTCCCAATGGAGCGTTGCCAGACCTTACTCACAAAGTGAATATGGCTACTAAGGAGCCATTTTGACCAGGGAGAATGTGGATGCCAGTGCGTGGTTTGCCTGCATGGGACTACTAAGAGGAATGTGACCTCTACACTGGCTGAGGCTGTGTTTGCATGGGCAAAGATAAGGACATTCAC
>JAODUE010067641.1:0-15415 GCA_027564755.1 Amblyopsis hoosieri | reverse complement strand
CCCCCCCCCCCCCCCCCCCCCCCCCCCCCCCCCCCCCCCCCCCCCCCCCCCCCCCCCCCCCCCCGCTGCTGCATTTTTGTTGATACTTTTTGGGGGAATATGATTTACAGTCACTTTTTTACAGATTATTCATTTCAGTGACAAGACTGGAAAAAGTTTTCTCTTAACTTAATAGGCCTAAATCACGAGCCCCCCAGGCAGCTGAGGCCCTGGGCAATTGAAATTAAAACCGCCAACGGGTCCACATTCAGTAGGGTAGATGTGTATATAAATGTATTTGTTTATTTTGTTCTGTTATTTGAGTGTTATTCACGGACACACTAATGCTAATCTTTTCTTTTTTTTTTGCAGCGTTTTGAATGCTTAACTTTGTGGCACGACAAAAGCCTTGCTAATTTGCACCAGTGCTCCAAGGCTTGAAATGCTGCGCAGCTCGCTGCTCCAGGAAGACCCGCGCAGAACCCAGTGGCATGGCTCATGTATACGACTCCATTTAAAGGTTTGCAATACAATTACACCTATAGAACCCTGTTAAATTGCAATCAGAAAAGGTTTCCATATACTTAGCGGGTTATTTGCATGAAATGGATTTAGTGCTTGACTAGAGAGTTTCAATTACCAAAACATACAGTAGTTGTAATTGTGTGATTCATAGCTGCAAGTAAGAGGGCACATATAAGATCACACATGTGGCCTATTAACTCAAGAGTCATTACTAAAAACTAAAACACACAATGCCAAAATCAGCTTTGGGGACATACTGATTACTTAATGCATGTAGTACATGGCTACATCCATGGGCTAAACAAACTATGTCAACTAACTATGTCAACTGTTGATAATCTATATAATTTATAATATTTGTAAGTTATTTTAAGATGATCTGTTATATGCAAGCAACAATATACGTTTAATCCGTTAGGTTTCTGAGACAAATAAAAGTATATACCCCACTGTATATCAAGATATTCTCTCAGTTGTGAGTCAATGCATAGTGATAGCCAGGGTGTGATTTGTAGGGGGAATGGGGGGGATCTAGTGGTCTGGGTGTTGGACTTCCAGCTGGAAGGTCGTGGGTTCAAACCCCTGTGCTGACCTACCTGTAAGCATCCTTGAGCAAGATGCCTAACCCCTAACTGCTCCCGGTGGTTGGTTGCACCTTGCATGGCAGCAATCACCATCAGTGTATGAATGTGTGTGACTGGGTGAATGTCAGGAAAAATACTGTAAAGCGCTTTGGATAAAAGCGCTATATAAATGCGCCCATTTACCCATTTATCCAGCCAGGGCCGGATTGGCCATCAGGAGTCCCGCCTCTTGTGCCGGACCGCTAGCAACCATAGCAAGGTGCGCAAAGTTTAGAGGGATTCTGTAATATAAGTAAGTCGATATGCATAGTGCGCTTTAAACTAACTAAAAACAGGATCATTTAGTTTTGCTTTAAGCTAACGTTCATGTAAATCGGAGCCAATTTTCTACATGGAGCTGAAGTAAATTGTCAAGGCTTGATGCGAGCATTTAGACCAGCCCATGCCAAATTAACAGACGTGTTAATAAACAATCTGGCAACAAGAAGTGATCTGCTATGAGTAGCCTACAACGGAATCTAATAGGCCTACATGGAGGTAGGCCTACATTTATTTTGTGTGTTTTGCTGTAAACCATCATGCGTGGAGAATAACATTGATGCTAGCCTACAGGTACCTACCGGTATAACCGGCACCTGTATGCGGGGTTATTTACCAGTAAATGTCCCACTCCGAACCTGCTCCCAGTGCACTGTGACAAACAGTGAGCTGGGATCTCAGGCTGAATGAAAAATGAATCCTTTATTTCTTCCCAAGTCACCACACATGATAGCAATTCAACGCAAAAGTTACATTCTCAGCTTCCTTCAATATCGCTCGTGTGCACCGTGCATGAGCCGTCTCAGGTCGCTGCCAGTCAGTGCCCTGCATGTCATTGTCACGTTGCTCGCCGCATATAAATAATCCCAAAGCGCTTCACATTGAGAACAGTCTAAAAGCAGATTTTGATTGACTATCACTTAGATGACACCTTGGATAAGTGATTATCCCGGCTCCTTTGGCCTGTCATGTTTTGTTCATGATCTTGTTCATGATCTACTTTAAAATGCAGGCATTTGTTATAGTTTATTATTCTTTAAATGTTGCTTTTGAAACTGCAATAACTTAATTCATGGGTACTGTGGATATTTGTTAATAAAAATAGTACAAATTAAATAAAAACATCCCCCTCTGTTTTTTTCATAAATCGCACCCTGGTGTTAGCTAATGTATAATTAAAATGATGATTTCACTTATTTCATTCATGCTAACCACAGCAGTGATTCCTACAAACTAGGAAACCTGTTTCCAAACTTTTTATTGGTTTGTCTTGGAAAATGAAAAGTGAAGCTACTGGCAAAACAAGTTTCTCCTATTCAGATGCGACTAAATGCAGGATTAGCCATGTGAGCGTTGTTCAACCCACAGCCTACGTATATAGACAGCCCAACTCCTCCCTGTTTTGTAACCTGCTGTTCAGTCCACTGCCATTCACGGTCATTGAATTTGTATTTGAACAAACGTTTCACCATCCTGAACGCAGGGTTAGTCTCAAGCAGTTACCCTTGACCCATGTCACTGTGTTTCCCGGAACTCATTGAAATAAAAGACTGCCTGTAGATTTATAGCAGGCTTTTACTGTCAGTATAAATGCATTCTTAATTATATACTGTTTTAATGGCGATGGTGAAGGGCTTTACAAGTAAACTTGATTTGACTTAAACTGATAATGAGAAGGACACATTTCTTATTACTAATTATACAGTAATCATATTGGTGCCACATTACATTACAGAAGTCCTGGAGATCTCATACACTAAACGGTAAATTGTGCCTGGAGGCCAAACTGGGATAATGTCTGCATTCATTACTAGCTTCAACAAAGGGAAGCTCGGCCATTTACAAAGCACTAGTGTCTGCTAAAATACATCATCGTAAAATACATCATCGTCATACGTGTGAAATGAAACCGAGAGAACATCTACCCGTGTAACATCTCAGGATATGCTCCATGCATGTAGTCTTGCTTTCTAGGTCATGTTTTCCTTGTGTCCAATGTTTTTACATCTGGTCCTGTTTCTCTGTCTCCCTCGTTGCCTTGTTTGTTGATTTTGATTGTTTTCACCTGTTTCCCTTAGTATTTACACCTATTCATTGTTAGTTTGTTGATGGTATGATGGTTGTATGTAATTTGCTGATTACGTTTTGCTCGTATTTGACACCAATTCTTATTGTATCTCTGCTTCTGTCTATTTTTTTGTAAAATAAATAAATGGGATGCATTTTATACACTGCTTTTCTAACCTTCCGACCCCCCCACCTTTCCCCCAACGGTGTCGGCCATGCAAGGCGCCGTCCAACCACCAGGGGCAATTAGGTGGCTTGCTCGGGGACGCTTAGCCAGAGGCAGCGGGGATTTAACCAGAGACTTTTCTGATCACCTGATGCCCCACTCTACCCATGGTGCCACTGCCGCACATGTTACCAAACTTTGCCTGTACTTCGACCGTGACTCAGCCTAAAGTACATATATTATGCTGCGTTCCAGACAACTTAAAGGTCAAATAGTTCCCAATTAAAATGTCCGATCAAAGCATTCCAGATGCTATGACTGACCATAACCAACTATCCAATAACATTGGCAAAATAAAACACTGAATGGTGATATATGGTTTCCAGTAGGAGGTTAGACATTGTCGACTTCTGAGTTGTCTGGAAGCAGAATTATTTACCTGCATTCCTGTCTATGGACCTTTCTGCATTTGGATTCTCCAGCTAAACCTGTGACAACACGAGGCTGGATAGGTGTAAATGGTTTGAGTGGTGAGTGCAGGTGCAGACAAAATGAAGATATGGAAAATAAATAGCAACAACATGAGCCAACTCTGGTTTTAATAAGACACTATTATAATTAGGCTTTCTGCCGGAGTAACTCCAACACATTCATACAATAGCCAACAAAGACAATATAACTATTCCCCACACAGAATCCCCCACAGACTGAGACAGGTGCCACGTATTGATTATAATTGATATATAGTTCGGTGTATGGGGGATACGAATGGTTCCACGCCTGCGGCTGTTGCAAGCTTGGCTCAGGAAGTTTCAATAGGAAAATTATCCCTCTTCTTGCATAAGTACGTTAAGGCAACTATGCACTTGTTTCAGTTCAAAAATAATAATTTAGCAACATTAGATCCCACAGAATTTCAATGTTTCTTTTCAAATAAAAAATTGGTTATCTGTACTGGGATTAATTTGGCCTCATCTGTTTTCCTAGATTACTTAAAACATATCTAATAAAGACAAGTCAGAATATGGCAGTTTGATTAGTTTTTCTGTCAGGGGAAGGTGTGTGTGTGTGTGTGTGTGTGTGTGGGGCGGGGGTGGTCCAATTGGGGCCCAATGCGACTGAGTGTGCCAGGTACCCTGCTCATCACAGGAAGATGAGGATGGATTTGGAGTGTCCGTGTCGCAAGGTCACAGTTCTGGTTTTGTTTTCAGCCCCTCTGTTCATCTCGTTTATAGCAAAGCATTCACGGTCTCATTCCAAAGCTGTACAGTACACATGAAAATCAATGAGTCTCAATGAGGATCACAACATTGCTTAATATTATTAGTTTGTTTTCAGTTGTGTTCTTCAGATGCTTTAGTGCATGCATGTCAACACACCCTTGCTATTTTTTTTTTTTGTTGGTAGACAGGTTTAATATCTACTGAAATGTGGATTACCTCATTGTTGACCAGATATATCATTATTCTAACAGATACAGTACACATAAAGGGTTGTGTTTGGAGGAATTAATAAATGATGGTATGACTCACCTTTATTTCCAGAGCAATTACAAATACAAGCTGAAACCTGCATGTCGACAAACCCCTAAACAGTGAGCAGGCAGTAGTAGGCACTAGGCATCCACCTGGGCAGGAACACCTCTATGCTTCCAGAGGGTTTAAAAGCTATTTTCTTCCTTCATTTGTGTAATTTAAATTCACGATGGGCCAGGGACTCATCCCGCCTGTGTGTCATTTAATTATGGGTTTTTTATGAAACGAGCATTTTCTCCTTTTAATGATTCCTGGAATTGATAAGAGCTAAGGGAAGCTCGTCCCATTACACTGCAGAGCTGTGGTGCTCCATTGTTGCTGCTCGCTTGGTTTAATGGGCCTCATCCGAGGTGCAGACAGATACTCCGCTATTAGCCAGGGAGAGATGGAGCGGTAATGGAAAGCAGAGCAGGAGAGAGAGTCGGGGGTGGATGTGAAAACACGTTGGATAGGAAGGAGAGAAGTGCTGAAGGATAACGGGAAGAGAGTCAGTAAAAAGAACATAGCAACGTAAAGAATACAGTTCACAGATAGCAAACCCATTGTGTGTCCGCACACACTGTATCCCATGGAGAGTCACCCGGCAACACTGCGAACCATTGATTTGCAGTCCAAATCACAGGTACAGTCACGTAACAGTTGCAGCATGGTTATAAAACACCCATTGACCTCTCACACCACTAGGTTGTTCTTCCCCATAATTGTTACCATGACACAGTAACTGAACAATCATCTCTGACATCTGATGAAATGCTGTCTCTTCCACTGAACCACTAAAATGGAGGATGTAGCATCGTACGGGGAAAATTATCTCATCTAGGGCACAACTCAGCAAGGACCCTATCCATGCGGAAATGTTAGTTGCACATTGGAAGCTGTTACACTCAGTACACTTAAGTTACTTCTGGGGATTTCCACCAGGTTGTACTTCAGGTTTTGGTGATCCTTATACAGTGTACAGTCTAGGTTAAATGTGCTCATCCGAACTGCATTGCTCAAGCGAGTTGCTTTTTAGCAATGCATAATGTTCACAATATAAAGAGCACTGTGTTTTATTTTTGAACGCAACACATCCAGTGCAACAGTATGTATTTTATAGCCACAGGCTGAGACACTCTTAAGGGCCTCTTAAGGGCCTCTACTGCACACTGTCCACTTCTGCTAGTTTAACAACAGGACAAATGTAAAAAAAAAAAATTCAAAATGGCTATACTCTCAATTAATCATGGGTGCGTTTTGGGTGTAACATGCAAACCTGATTAATTGATGGATTGAATATCTTTATTGATTGTTAATATAAAAGTGATGAAAAAAGAAAAAAGAAAACTACAAAGAAAAGAAAAACCATGTAAACACAATAAAGCCTAAACGGCTAATTTCACTATGGTCCTTTTGTATGTAGGTGCATGGTGCCACAATATAACCAATATGTTTGTAATCTCCCATTGCCTTTACTGTAAAAGGCAGATGTGCGTTCACCTTGGCAGATTGCTATTATACAGTATGAGCAAGTAATAAGGAAGAACACTTCTCTGCAGACGAAACATCTGCTGGTGCACAAATGTGAATGCACAGGAGCAGACCATAAAACAGCAGGATTCCAGCAGAACTGTCTTAATGTGCACAATAATAATCTTTCACATTGTAATCTTTCTAGTATTAGTCATTTGCATGTTTGTGCCCTTTCGCGCACCCCTGTGTGTGTAGTAAGCAGAGTGTAAATGCATATGACTATCGTGACAATGTGCCCTTATGTAAATGAAATACTGTGGCATTGACTTCAGATCAGGTTTTTGTCGGTCAATCGCACAATTGTTTTCTGCTGCTTCAAGTTATCAATGTGACAACAATGTGCCTGACTGCACCTCCTTTTAAGACCACCACACCCACAGGCGCTCAGATGGGTGCAACTGCTACTTAAAATGACAACAGCGTCAGTCTGAAACTTGCAAAGACTTTTTTGTTTTTGCTAGTTGCAAGCCTGACGCTTTGCCACTTTGCACCTGGTATAATCTAACACCCTACTGTATATCTTCAGGGGTGCTGTTATAAAGCTAGCTAGATAGCAAGCTAGATGGATGAACTGAGTCATTAATTCTCGTGAACACACACAAGTCCTGGTATGAATAATGCAATGAGCTCAGAGGTGACCGATTGTAATCAGGGACAATGTGCACTTCCACTGAAAATCAACAGGGATGAGATACCTTCCAAATCATTGTGATAAATTGGCTCAAGCATGAGTGACTTCCAGTGAGACACAAGCATGCACATAGGTGGACAGACATGTAATATTTAGAGAAATCTGCTGGTGTGTTTAGTTGCCAAAAGGCAATACATTCTCACATACATATGCTGTACAACATAAACAACAGTTTGCTACTGTCCATAATGTATAACAACACGCACACCTCACATTCTGTTTCTGAACATCTGAAGAAAGAAGAAAGCGGAGATGCTGGTAATTGGACCTGTTCAATGATGTGACTGAATTTCGACATGTTCAAGTTCAACATAATGACATTTGTGAAGTGTATTCAACTCCACTCCCTTGTTAGAATTTCATATTAGCTATATCATCAGAATTGTGTTCCTGCATTACCAAAGTTCTATTCTACCAATGTGCGATACTAAGCGCATCATTCATGTGGTTGAATCGTGCTGTTTAGACTACTCTAACGGCATACAGTGGCAAGTCTCAAATTGGTACAGAATGTTGATATTAATCCAGAATACATTTACAAAGTATGACCATATAACCCCTACTCTGGCCAATCAAAGTTGACCTCAGATGTGACCCCTTCATGTTTCTTGTTTACCTATAAGATTCCACATGCTGGAACCTTCACATTTATCTGTAAAAAATGATACCACATCTTGTGGCTTGTACTCTCATAATGCCAACCCCTAGACTATCAATAGGATGTAGAACATTATCACACCAAGCTCAATCTTGCTGTAAAACTCTGAACAGATGCTACTGACATGTGAATAAGTTAACCAAGAACGGCTTAAAGGCAGGGTCAGTCATTCTTAAAAAGGCTTGCTAACTTCGAGCTCAAATTAAACAACATGTTCTCACTTGTGAAAAATTGCAGCTTGGTCAATGACCTTTCTCGTCAATTTTCGAAGCATTAGAAAGCCTTTGGCGTCTTAGGATGAAGACTTCGGTCATTGACTGTTACGGCAAGACTACGGAGTTACACCACCGGTTTATTTTTAGCCATATATATGGGCATGCAATTTCAGCACAAGTATTAGCTCCTGGTTGTAGATAAATAATCAATATACAATCGAGACATAATAAAATGTAATACTTGAAATCATAGGCTACCCACAGCCTATACCAAAATATAACTAAAACTAAATACATTTTAACATGTAATGCAATAGCTGACTATATCTTTAAAGGTGGAGCCTACAATGCTGGAGAAAATGTGTTTATTTGAACTGGATCAAAACAAAAACTCCTCTCCCTTCAATGCCACTGTCACGATCCACGGCCAATCCAGCGCTAGATAGCGCCAGGCTGTGGGTTCAGTACCGGACAGCGCCGTTGCCACGTCATCGGCCACCTGAATTGTTTTATTGTACCTGATATCTCCTGCCTCTGCTTCCTGCACTTGGGTCTTCGTCCCCACTCCGGCCGTACCCGATAGCTCCCGCAGAAGCTCCACCCCCCACAATGGCTGGGTTATTGTTGTTGTGAGCGGTCTGCACCACTTGTTTGTGTTCCCATTTACAGAGCCAGAGCTATATAGAAACACCGGCTTATATTTTTGAGCACGCACCCAGAGGACACAGCTGGGGATCTCAAGGAGATATTTGCTGAATTTGACATAGCGTGCATTAGCGTACAATCGCTGACTCCACCTTTTCAAAGTTAAGCATTTCTCCAATCATGGCCTGCCTGTCTGTGGGGGGGATGGATGTGTGTGTGTATATGTGTGTGTGTGTGTGTGTGTGTGTGTAGGGGGGCAGTCTCCATTTTATGTTGCCCTCTAGAACCTGATATTAACCAACTATGGCATTTAGTGGATGGACGAGGCATCTCCTGTTTTTGGACTGCTCTATAATGGTGTACGTGGGACTCTCCAGTGCATGTTGTTATTCAGCAGCATCATACTTGGTATGGGCTCTCTGTGGTTGTATATCTGCTATAAATTGCATCCCATGCTGGATTTGTTTAACCCTTCTATTTTTGGTACCCAGTGATATGTGGTATAGCTTCTCCTTGCCCACTTGGAGGATAAGGTAAAGGGATGTTGTTGGTTGTTTCGAAATGGAGCCTGAGCCACATTTGAGTCTGCAATAGAATGAAATACACTTTACTTGCACACACTGTATATTTAGAAGACACTTTCTCCAACCCGACATACTGTAGTGTATACAATCACATATACTAAAGGTATAGTAAGCATTTATAAGCTAATACGTGTTTTGTCAAATTCACCAAATACCTCTTCACAGTCTGCTAACTTACCATTCTCCGAGTGAAGAAAAAATCGATTACTTCTACAAATCGTTTCCAATGTGTGGGGCGAAGCTTCTGATGGAGTACACTATGGCATTGAAGAGAGGTGTTTTTGTTTTTATTTGAGTTTGAATTTGAATTTAGCAAGCGTTCTTATAGTATATACAGTATGCTTAAGTAGGCAGAACCCAGGTCCATTTGACTATTCTGCTCCCCTATCTCACTGCCTCAGAGGCTTTTCATAAGTCACAGTATAATCACACAAACATAACACATATACAGATATTGTGCAGTGAAATGTTTCCAAGCAACACAAAGCTGACATTCATATTGCATCAAGTGTCTTCCGAGCCATCTGTACAGTATCTGTCATATTGTACAATGTTCCCAGGTGCAAATGCCACCTTAATGTAGGGATATTGTTTGGCAGTTCTTCTACAGTATGCATCTATATTCATGTCCCCATTGCTTACAATGGAGGACAAGCCAGATTGTGGCTTTGAAGTTATCTTCAGCACCTAAGCGGGCCCCTGGGAGCCTCTGGGGCTGGTGTGGTGGACAGACAAAACTACTAAGTGTGCAGGCACACAGCCAACATGTTCCACTGTGCTGGAAATTGAAGTTTAAAAAAAAAAATTACAAGTAGAGAGAGAGAGAGAGAAAGAGAGAGAGAGAGAGAGAGAGAGAGAGAAGGCTACCTCTTGTTGGACTGACTGGAGCAAATTAGCACAAATTAACAAGGGAGCTTCGATCTTTCTTTTTTTTTTTACCTCTTAAAGGTTAATGTGGTGTCTGAGTGGGGGAGAGAGAGAGAGCGAGAGAGAGAGGGGGGGGGGATGAGAGACAGAGACCGTGACCGCAAACCGTTTTCCATATAAACAACTTTCAGTTTAGTTGCTGTTTATGGTTGTTTGAGGTAATAACATAATATTCAGTCTACTGAACACCTGAGAAGGGCTGTCCATATGTCCAGAAACTCCATCACAGATAGTGAGGCATTTTAGCTCAGTCAGCTGGACAGGCTGGCCCTATTGGCCAACACTTTCTCTGTACGGCAACATCGGACATACAGTACAGTATTGTATGTAGGAAATGTGAAGATGGTTGCTAAACCTCTGTTGTGAATCAGAAAGACTGAATAACAATAGTGTGTGTGTGTGTTGTTGTTCTGAATAATGGATCAGTAGGTTAGGGTATGCAAATTCATGCCAAGCATGGCTAGCTGTCCTCCACCTTTTGTTTAGTGAGGGTCGACTGAACCCTGGGACCATCCTGGAGACCCCCCTCCCCATCCCACACACACACACACACACATAACCCAAGACCAATCAAAGCTCAAATGTCTTTGCTTATCATCAGTCACACACGGCTGATACTCTCTCAGACATGCGCACACACACGACCACACATACATATCTGGGTCCCATCTTTGCATATTGATGCATTCAACAGAAACTGAGCAGCTTGCATTCTTATATAGAAAATGCTATAATATGATTTTTATGCCCTTATAGCCCGAGGACAGAAATAAGTGCTATGTATTCCCAGTAATGCACCAGGAACCATTTCATAAATACTGATCAGTTCTGGAGGCATTATGCGCTTTTCCCCTTCTACTGTGTCATTCTGTTACGCCCCATTTTGACTGCAGCTCGCAACTCTTATTTTAAAGGTGTCATCATACATTTACTTCCTGCGAATGAGACTTGGCCTTTTCAATCTTATAAATGTGTCAATACCATTAATTCAACAAAACCATAACTTGATGGAGAATGAGATGGATATGTGATTTGTGTGGTTTTCTTTACAAACTGCTTCATGTATAGACACTGTGATTTCAGCTTGAGGATAAAGTGCAGCCTGTCTAGATAGTTTTATGCAAACAACAACAGAACTTCAATGAGTCAACTGACCTCATTCCCATTGAAGGGATGAAAAGGCAGCTTTTCACTATAATGTGATAACCTCTCATGTATATAAGGATGACATACTCTTTTTGGGTCAAGTGGGATTTGTGACCCTGGCACTAACAAGTACCAGGGTAAGTTTAAACTAAATTATATTACTTTAAAGACTGAATTTTGCTTGAACAAGCAATCATTTAATTTCCATTTATATTATGTTTAACTTTCAATCACTTTTTTTTTGTAAATTAGAAAGAAATAGGTTACTAATATTAATATATACAGTGTAACTAATATAATATACATAATCACAGCTCCCATGAAATTATTTTGACTTAATACAGTACAGTACTAATTACTAAACTCTGAAAAACAATTACAACGATTATACATATCTATGATTCACAATGGAGTGTTTAACATTAGCAAGATATCCTCAAAATCATCTTATTTGAGGATTAAACAGCTTTATACTCAACATTTTCAAGTAAACATTTCGATTTTCGATCTGGTAAATACAATAAAATGTAAATAAATAAATATATATATATATATATTTTTTTTTTTTATTATTTATTTATTTAATGATAAATAGGTTACTATGAATACATTATTGGCCTTTACAAGCAAGCAAGCAAGCAATAACATGCACAGAGTGATGATGTATGCACATTGATTCAACAATGTAGTAGGAGTTACAGACAGTACAGTATCTGACATAATGTCAGGTTCAGACCTTGACATTCTTAAAATGTGTGTTTCCAATAAATACATTGCCATTAGGATATTTAGGTAGGAATTTTTTATCAAGAATATTGAACGTATTAAAGAAAACAACCTATTAATTTCTTCTAATTATTTTGGTGGACAGCCACAAAAGAATGCCTTCATGTGTTTACAATACATAGCTGTGTGTGTGCGTGTGTGCGTGCGTAGTTGTGTGTGTGTGTGTGTGCGTGCGTGCGTAGTTGTGTGTGTGTATTCAACAGCCAGACGAGAGACAGAAAGACAAAGCAAGTTAAGTCCTTGGCCTCCACCATAACATTGGTTTATAAAGACAAGTTCTCAATAATCATAACCCACCCACATGCCCCCGAAACAGTTATGCATATGCTTCTCGACAGCCAGACATAATGCTGTCATACGTATTTACTGACAAGATTTCCATGGCAGTTTGCTAGCAGAGAGGTTGGCCATTATCCTGCAGGATGGGTGACCTTTCCAATGTACAGAGTCAGTATGAGCCCTACAGAAACAACTACTGTGGAGAGAGAGAGAGAGAGAGAGAGAGAGAGAGAGAGAGAGAGAGATGTGACTGTAAGTGACAATGACATTTGTAAAGTATGTGGACTTATACTGCAACATGATCAGCTAGTAAAATATCAGTGATAAGGCTCTTCAGCAGTAGCCTAGCTGTCAGCTCCCGTGCATACTGCAGACTAGAGGCTGACATTTACCCTGCCTGTCTCTCTCTCCTTCTATAGCTCTGAGTTTCCCCTCAGTATTTCCAAGGAATAGACTAGTGGTGTATTTATTTTTTCCTTTTACAAAAAGAACTGAATGCATGCTTAGTGTTTCTAAAATGATGAATAATTGAGGGTCAAAATATAGGAACTCTACGATAAATAGCAGCATGCTTCAAATAGATTTTCAGTGGCCTGATCACAAACAGCCCCGTCGTTAGTTCCAGATGCATGTGTGTAATGCCGTTTAATGTGACTACCTAAACAATACAATACCTCAGATCACAGCGAAATCCTCTAAACAGGATTAGTTAAACCAGAGGAGGCCCTGCACGGAATTCAGATGTGCTGTGTGTTTAAATTAAAGGGATCTTCTATAGCCTCTTCATGGTTCCTATCAGATTGAATTTTCAATGCAAACATCATTATCAACGCTTTCTACGCTTTTACACAAGGTATTAGGCCACTGCATCAGATATAACAACAATGGGTTTAATTGAAACGTGTTGTGATCAGAAAGCCTGGTGTGATTACTGCACCTTCAGATATAACATGCTCTGCATCTTTGCCTCTCAAAATCAGGTTTTAGGAAAGTATATAAGTCGTGCAAGATTGGTGACATATATGTACATGTCAAAAAAAGAAAGATGGTTTTATTTTTATTGTTATTGCAGGCAAAGGAAAAAAAAACAGTGATTCTGTTTGTTTTAGCTTGTCTAGGACTGCACTGTACTCATATGTATGCATGTAGCCTGCAGTACGACAAATAATTGTGAACTGTTAACAACATTTGCCAGCCTTCCATTCGTCTGGAGGCAAATAAACATAAGAAGAGTTTTTGCTAGAGCGTGTTCTCGTCATCTTGATCATTTGGTGTAAGGTCCGACTGGTGTAAGGTCCGACCCAATTCAGCCAGCAGGAATAAAGTACTCCCACACTCTGTTTCTGCTCTGTGCTGTAGGTCAACAGTTCCTCTTCTTGGAAAGGAAGCTAGTTGCGGCGGCAGCTGATGGGAAATAATCTCAATAGGAATCTAGTTGCAGTCTTGCAAATAGTGACCCTTCAGGATCCTTGTCACCATCCGCCCCTCCTTACCTGTTGGTCTCGTTCGGTTTGTTTTTTCTGTCCGAGTCTCTACCTCGTGTTGATTGTCAGTTGGTTTCCCCTGCCCCCTTTGTTTTTGTTGAGTGTCTGTCCTGTCTTCCTGTATTTAAGCCATAGTGTTTCTTTTGTCTTCATCGGTCATTAATTAAAGGCAGGGTCAGTTATTCTCTAGAACGCTTGTTAACTTGGAGCTAAAATCAAAACAATATCTCCGTGGCGTCGCTCCACACATCGAAACGCATCGTGAAGCAAAGCATAGTACTATGGCTTTGTTGACTTGAGCAGTGTTCGCCACTTTGTTTATGTTCCTATTTAAGGAGGCAGGGCTGTGCACAAGTAGCCTCTCACATAATTGTTCTAGAACAGAGAACGCAAGATAGCGAAATATAAGGAGATATTTGGTAAATTTGACTAAGTGAATTAGCTTACAATTAACTTACCTTACCATACCTTTAATAAGTGTTTGTGTTTCTGTGTTGTTGAGTTTCGCTTGAATAAACCTTTGGACCAGAACCTTTGTCGATTCCTGCCTGCCACCTCAGCATTACAGAATGACCGACTGGACTATTTGCGGACCGGAGTTTCCCCTTGGCGGGATCACGCCTCGCCGTCTTCCATGGCTCCCGTGGAGGACACATGGAAAGGAAGGACCGCTCTAGCTTCCGGTCGACAGCCTCTGCCGCTCTCCACCGCGGCTTTACCAGTCAGCTCCTTTCCGCTTTTGTGTAATCTTCTCCCGGCGTTTTCAATCACCGTGGCCCAGCCCCCGATCTCCTTCGTCGATGCCGCTAGCAAGCTAACTGTCATTGGGGCTGGTTTACAGGTTGTTCTGCTACCGTTGACCTCTGAATCGGTGCGCTGTTCGCTCCCCCCAGCTGTGCTGCTGGCCTGCTCATCGTCAGCACCGCCTCGTCGCAAGCAACGCTACACCCGCCCCCTCCGCCCAGAGCCCCGTGCCATAGCCTAGCTTGTGTGCGACCCCGCCTCCCGTTGCCTTGGTGACTCCCTTACCTGGCGCTTTGCAGAATACCTACATGCTGTCAACAGCCCCAGTGACACCAGGGCTCTGCTGAAAGGGCTAGAGGCGTTCAAACCCACCTTTATCAGGCTGCACGTGGCTGGGACTCCACCGTTTGCCAGGCATGGCTCACATGCTAGCCATGTTGGAGAGAATGAAACATGTATCACACAGGACGAGCCACTGCAGCCATAGCCTCTCCCCCCCTTTCCCCCCAAAGAACACTTCCTCAGCCACCGCTGTCCTCGCCCGCTGCTGATCCCCAGCAGCCTCCTGTTTGGCCCCCGCATTGCTTTATGTATCGGCCCCCACGCCAGTTAATATATCGGCCCCTGTGCTTGTTAATATATCGGCCCCTGTGCCAGTTAATATATCGGCCCCCTGGCCAGTTAATATATCGTGCCCGACGCCAGTTAATATATCGGCCCCTGTGCCAGTTAATATATCGGCCCCTGTGCCTGTTAATATATCGGCCCCTGTGCCAGTTAATATATCGGCCCCTGTGCTTGTTAATATATCGGCCCCTGTGCCAGTTAATATATCGGCCCCCTGGCCAG
>JAODUE010067630.1:0-15983 GCA_027564755.1 Amblyopsis hoosieri | reverse complement strand
CCCCCCCCCCCCCCCCCCCCCCCCCCCCCCCCCCCCCCCCCCCCCCCCCCCCCCCCCCCCCCCCCCCCCCCGCCGTAGTAGTGTGCAGGGAAAGGGACACTGCCTTGGAGGCTGAGATACTACTGATAAGAAGAAAGAGAGCAACAGCTAGAACTAGAGACAGAGAGAGCTACATAGCTGAAGAGAGAATGACCAACCCACTAAATGAAAACCAGTGTTCTTGTTTGGAATTGATGACGGTACTAGTGAAGTTCATAAGTGGTACTTTTCTAGACGTTTACCGTTGTTGAGGTGTTCCAGGGGATATCTGGAATTGTGGGAGGCAGTCCTATATGTATCAACGTCCGCTTGGGAAGGCCAGTGAATAAAACCGATTGGGGCGTGGCCTCAAGTGCATGTTCTAACTTTCAACTCAGTTGGTCAGTTATGGTCAGTTATGTAGTGTTGAGTTGGAGTTTGGACAGCATACTGTCTGTCATTTCAGATCACCTGCAGGAACAAACACACGCATGCACGCCCGCACACACACAATGGTGTACTCTATCAGTGAACAATAAATGATAAACAACATATTTCTACTATTCAGAACAATGCTTTCAAAAACCGATGTAACTACTGGCAACGTTAACACACAACACACACATCTTCTGTACTGCTACTGCCATGGGTATTGTGTAGTTTGTGGTGTGTAGTATTGTGTATCAACATGTAACACATGTACTGAGCAAGAATTTAAAGGAGTGTTTCACCATGGTGACTACTTGCTAACGTCTGTTATCGTCCACCTACGCAGCTCTGAAGCGATCCTTCGACATCGAGGAGGTGGACGACATCCCCGTCTCCTCCCCCATATCTCCGTCCTCCTCCCACCTCCTTCTCACCCACACCAAAGCCCACGAGGTGCGGGGAGTCGTCGGCGGTCAGTCGGGGGCGGCGGCCTCCTTCACCAGCAACAGCAGCGGCCTGGCTTCCACGGTGTTCCACTCGCGCATTAACCTGGGCCTGGGTCCCCCCGGCGCGGCCGCCAAGCCCCGCCCGGTGGGCAGCAGCCTGTCCTTCAACCGTGGCACCGCCGGCAAGCCTGCCGTCGGCAACAACGGCACGGCGGGCGTCGCCAGGGCCGCCTCCTTCCAGAACCGCTTCAGCCCCGGCAGGTGCTTCTCCTCTGGGCCGGGCAGCGACAACGACAGCCTCCACAGCTCCTCCTCCAGCTTGGAGTACCCGGGCAGCGGCGTGGGCTCCCCCGCCAGGCTGGGCTGCTTCCCGAGCCCCCCACCCGCGGGAGACCAGGCCCAGCCCGGCGCTGCCCGGGCCCTGATGAAGTTCTCCTCCCACGGGAGCGTGTTCCACTCCGTGCTGGATGAGGCTCCGCCGGTGCTGGGCTCCGTCCCCGAGCCACGGGGGGTCAGCCACGGCTCCATGCCCAGCCTGGACCTCCAGCCGGGGGACAGAGGAGGGGAGGTGGTGGGGGGCGTGCAGAGGGACCAGTCCCCCGGGCCCAGGTACACCAGCGGCGGTTGGAACGGCCGCTCCCCCCACAGCCCGGCCCCTGGGCCCCTCCCCCAGCCCCTCCACAAGGCCAGAGACGCCTCCCGCCTCAACAAGTTCCCCCTGGACCTGGACAGCCTGGTGGGCTCCAGCTCCCCCGCCACGCACCCCAGGGCCTTCTACCCGGCCTCCCCCAGCCCCTCAGCCTCCATCAGCAGCCTGGACAGCCGCTCTGATAGCCCCCTCCCAGTCCCCGAGGTGAGCCGCAGCCCCCCGGCCCTCTCCCCGGCCCAGAGCCCCCAGCTACAGCTGCTGTCGGGACCCCAGGTGGCCCAGGGGTCCGGTGAGGCCCGGGACAGCGTGGGCTCCATCCTGCAGAGGATTGCTTCTTTCTCCCGGCCCTTTGCTGCCCATGTTGCCCCGGCGACTGTCAGCCCGCCCCCACGGGCCCTTAGCAATGGAGGTGCTGTGATTGGTCAGGAGTGTGTGGTGTCGGCCAAGACTCCACCCACACCGACGTACAGACAGTGGGTGAAGAAGCAGCAAGGTAGGACCACCTTATTTGTGTGTGTGTGTTAGTGAATACAATAATAACGATATAGTGTACACTACGTTATCTGTTATCATCGTGTGTGTGTCTGAGTGGGGACATATCAGGGAATAACAGGGGGGGAGGGGGACATAACGACAGGCATTTTAAAAGGGAGGAAGCTAAAATAATAGAGAGTATACTACTTGTATATACAAAACTATAAAAAATCTGCATCCTACAGTGAAAATATCAGTGCTAGGATGAAAGAGTAGGTGTGTTTGTGTGTATGTGTGTGTGTGAGGGGTGGGGGCTAAGATCTTGAAGTAAACACTGATAATGATGGTGAATGCAGGCCATTCAGAGGTAAACTGATAGCCTGTGTGTGTGTGTGTGTGTGTGTTCTAGGTGTGGACATGCATATTGTAAAGCTTCACATATGTATTGCAACACCTGTCTTCTTTCTTCTAGTACAACCCCATACACATGCACTCGCACACACACAAACATACACACACACGTACATGTAAACGGGCAGTCCCCACCGGATCCCTGGCGTGAGTGGCGGGTGCTGTAGCAAGAACGCTAAAGCTCAAGGGTCCTAGCGTCTGTCGCTAGAGTGTCCTTGAAGTGTCGGAGAGTGAGGTTTAACATAATGTACAGCGCAGTAGAACCACTGGGACTTGGAAGAATGTCCTAGATGAGACCTCATATTCGATGTACTAGCCTCATGAAAAAATAATCCAATGTAAACATTATGGTAATGGCGGTTGCATGCCATCCCCTGCGGTTGGGTTAGCAACACCGCGGTATTGCGAAATTGTGGTTATCGCGACAGCCGCAATGTTGTGTCGCGTTGTTACACGTTGTGTATGCATGTCCCCCCCCCCTGTTATTCCCTGATATGCCCCCACTTGTAACGCATTGTGGCGCATTGTGGCACGTTGTGAAGCCTGGTTGACATTGAAGTCATGCACTCTGTTATGTTGCGCTGGATGTCATTCATTTCTATGAAGACGAAAGCGAAACGTATCCGTCAAACTTTTTTTTTCTTTTTCTAACTTTGCTTCGGCTTCGCTGCAGCCTGCTCCGTTCATATAATCGGAAGTTCGCAGCAAAACATTGAAATATGTGGTAGTAGTACTATATCACCCATTCCTACATAAATATTACATTTTAGTAGAATGTGACAATCTGTGTCAGTTAAGCCACATCCACCTGGGCAGCCGTCCATTGAAACTGTTGTAATTAAATTAAATAAAAAATACTTGGCAGGCGATTGGACGAACCTGTGACCCAGCAAAGCCTGTTGCTAAATCGACTCTTGCAGTAGAACATTTTGGAGAAGAGTGGAAACATATGTTCAATTGAGAAAAGCCTTTCCTATTCTAATAAATTCTAATAAAACTGAAGCTATATTGCATTATCTACTACGTTAACTTCTATAGGGCATTGTTGTTAACAAGTTGTTTTCAAGACACCTAAACCATGCCTGTAGTTAACTACGATATTCATTGGTCACACACTAGGTGTACCGGCCTGAAACCGGTGGTGTCTCGTGAGGCTATGTTCAGATAGCAGCTTTCAACTAATGGAGGATAATACAGACGTGCCAGTATTTAGAGGATTGAGAATGACAGCTGTGAAGAGATTAAGAATTCTGCCATAGGTTTGTCTGATATGCTTATAACTATCTGAATGAACTACGGTACTACTATTTCAGTTGCTGTGCAAAGTAGTATTGTGACCAATTTACATAATAATGTACACTTCTTTTTAGACCATCCATCCATCTTCATATGCTTATCCGTAGTCGGATTGCGGGGGCAGCACCTCCAACAGGGGACCCCAAACCTCCCTTTCCCGAGCCACATCAGAAAGCTCTGACTGGGGGTTCCCGAGACGTTCCCAAGCCAGTGTGGAGATATAATCTCTCCACCTAGTCCTGATCCTTCCCTGATGCCTCCTTCCACCTGGACGTGCCTGGAAAACCTCCCTGGGGAGGCACCCAGGGGGCATCCTTACTAGATGCCCGTACCACCTCAACTGGCTCCTTTGGACGCAAAGGAGCAGCGACTCTACTCCGAGTTCCTCACGGATGTCCGAGCTTCTCACCCTATTTCTAAGGGAGATGCCCGCCACCCTCCTGAGAAAACCCATTCCGGTCGCTTGTCCCCATGATCTAGTTCTTTTGGTCATAACCCACCCTTCATGACCATAGGTGAGGGTAGGAACGAAAAATGCGATTGCAATACCGCTCCCGCTGCTCCGATTCTCCGGCCAATCTCCCGCTCCATAGTCCCCTCACTCGCAAACAAGACCCAGAGGTACTTAAACTCCTTCACTTGGGGTAAGGACTCATTCCCTACCCGGAGTAGGCACTGCATCGGTTTCTGGCTGAGAATCATGGCCTCAGATTTAGCGGTGCTAATCCTCCTCCCAGCCGATTCACACTTGGCTGTGAACCGATCCAGTGAGTGCTGGAGGTCACGGACCGATGATGCCATCAGGACCACATCATCTGCAAAAAGCAGTGATGAGATCCTTAGACTACCGAACTGCAACCCCTCCCCACCACGACTACGCCTCGATAACGCGGTGACAACTCGTGACAAAGCGCAGCCCTGGCGGAGACCAACCCCCACCTGAAACGAGTCCGACTTACTGCTGAGAATCGGTACACAGCTCTCGCTTTGGACATACAGGGGTTGGTTTGTTTAGACAATTTTTATCAATTGTTGGCCTGGTTTAATAAGCAACACAATTAAGGGTCCCTCTGCCATGTTTCTAAGACCTCTGTTCTAAATAAAAGGGCTGTATGTTTTTATTTACAAACTCACGTGAACAAGAATACAAAGATATATCGATTCATTTGAGTATATCTTCTCATTATGCATCGGCTTACACCTCTTGTCCTGACGCTTTCTCCTTAACAGCAACATCAAACATCTAAATGATTCCGTCATACTGAAAAGTTGTAATGTCATTCACAACAACAGCCAAGGACAGAGGAATTTGCCTGATAACTTCCTCAACAACTTTGTATTGTACCACCTTTTGTTTAGGAGAATATCGCTATGGGGACTAGTTCAGGTCGCATGGCGTATGTACATCATTGCTGTGAGAGATACACACCTTGGGCCCTATTTTAACGATCTAAGTGCAGGGCGCAAATTGTATTTAGGGTTTGCTATTTTAACTGCAGATAAACGGTCAATGCGCCAGGCGCATGGTTCAAAGGGTTTGGACTTACTCTCTTCATTATTCATGGGTGTGTTTTGGGTGTAACATAAACTAATCCGAGTATCATCTCCCATTCCTTTTCAATTTCCTGGTGCGCTGCATCATATTATGCAGATTCCTATTATACTGGCGGGTTTGTGAATGTGCTGGAGCAGTCCATTTTACACAATACCGAGATGCCTAAAATATGTTGATGTTACACACTATGATATTTCACATTGTACTCAATAAATGTTTTATCCTTTGTATATTTGTGTGCTCCTGCACTTAAGTAACACGTAGTCCACCTGCCATAGGCAATACTATATTGCACCTGGCGTTGACTTTAGACCAGGTTTTTGCTGCCTCGAGATAGCAATGTGCCAGCAATGCGCTTACACCAGACACCCACGGGCATTCAAATGGGCGTAAGTACATTTGCTATTTAGACAACGTGGGCACTGGAGAGGAAAATGACAACTGCTCTGGTCTGAAACTAGTAAAGACACTTGCGTTCCCCATTGCACCAGTTGTAAGACAGGGCCCTGGTCTCCAGAGGTCTGTGAGCAACCCAGTACAACCAGTACAGTATGTGTCTCTCTGCCTACTGACAGCAATCTGATGACCGGGAACATCTGCTGTTCCAAACCCATTACGGCTGTGTGTGTGTGTGTGTGTGTGTGTGTGTGTGTGTATGTGAGTGAGAGAGAGAGAGAAAGAGAGAGAGTTCACATCTGTCTTTCCCTCCTATTTTCAGCCCTCTCCTCTGCTTTTCTCTCCTCCCTTTCCCCTTCTCTCCTCACTCCACAAGCGCTGTGGGTGTGTGCGCACGTGTGTGTGTGTGTGTGTGTGTGTGTGTGTGTGTGTGTGCGTTACTGACATCTACCAGCTGTGGTGTCTTGTTTCCACTCAAAATACAAACACTGTGATAATCACTCTTTTATTTATCCCTCCCCTCTCTCCTTATTCATTCCTCTCTCTCTAGAGAGTATTCTAGAGTATTCTGCACACCCACACACACACACACACACACTTCCTCTCAAACATGCTTCCTCTCACACTTCTGCTCACAAATATATACCGTATCAGGGGCTTCATTTCAGTATGCTAAAATAGACATGGGGGGTGGGGGTGCTCGGTGGATATCAAGGGATAGCTGTAACGATGTTGAGTAATCGTATTTTTATTTATTTGTGTAGTATATCTTTTAATTTCTAATAAAGTATAAATCAATGAATTGCTATTTACAGTATATACTGGCACAATTATGCATACTGTATATGAATGTACACTAGATGCATGCAAACACACACACATCACTGAAACTAAAGCCCACAGTATTCTCTACTCTATAGGAAGACGCCTGATCCATTCTTAGAAACAGTGATGGGGTGCACTGGGTACATCAGTGCCAACACTGTCCAGCTTCACGTCACCCTGACGACGATCAGTCAACAGTGTCATGTCTGCTTTTAATGCACTTCCCTGATGGAGAGTGCTTTGTTTGAGTTGTGTGTTTCACGTGCAGCTACGTCCAAGCACTTGTATCTACGCTGAATTCAACAAGGAGAGAATTCAACAAGTAGCTGTTTCTTTCTGTGTTTGGGCGGGCACACATGCTCGCGCTCACACACACGCACACGCACACACACTACGCCCTAGCACTGCTCTGTGAAGTGTTTGCTGTCGCCGAGCTCCACTCCAAAGCTCTTTAAAAGTCAAACAACACAAGTTTCCCTCCATTGTTTCCTCTACTCCCTTCCTCTAAGTCAAGAGAAGTCAGTGCAGGTCAAGGGAGAAAATAACTACAGAGTGAATGTGCATTTAGTCCAAACCATTACATCATGTTTCATGGCTGTAGGCGTAGGGAACAAAACTCCAGTTAGCATCAAATTAAAAGGTTATAGTGCACTACAGTATTTTCTGGCCAGATTTAAGAAGATAATTTAAAAGTTAACAAGGACATTATGGCATTAATGGTTGTAGAGATGGGTGTTGGTACTGGTAATTAAAAAAAAGGTGAAACTTCAAGGAATACTTGTGAAATTACATAATGATATCAGATCTTACATACTACCACTTTATGCTACCACTGTATTTAGAGACTTACATTAAATATATCTACAGTTTGCACTTTGTAATTACTGTAAATCCATGATACAGACCAGCAGAAAACAATGTTACATACTAAGTACAGAATAAAAAACATAGAGTAACATGTAAAAATATGTCTTTATCTTTATGTATTTCGATTAGCCCTCTGTTTCTGACTTCTTTCTCTGGCTATCATGTATGAACTTCACTGGACTAAGAGCACCCCACCACCGTTCTCCACACACATATATTTATATATTTAGATTTAGAAAACTTTATTAATCCCAAAAAGGGCAATTCATTTGCATCTTACTCCATCCATCCACACATATACAACATCTTGTGACATATGCATTAAACACAGATCAAAAACAAGGTCAGTATTGGACAAGATTAAAGTATTGTAAATAAATAAATAAATAAATACAATTACTACATGATTACATGAAGAGTGAAGCACAACATTTTTTAAATAAAAACCTTTCGAATCATTTAAAATTATTTAAAATGATTACTGTCTGAGTTTAATAATTTAATAACCGATAGGATAAAGGATTTCGAATATCAGTTAGTTCTCCTCAGAGGTGCAAGATAACGGCGACTTGAAGGCATCAACACAAATGCTGGAGACAGAACATGATTAGGTTGGCCTAAAATAGTTTATTCTCCCAGAGGGAACACAAGTCCCTCAATTTGATTTCAATTATCTTAAAACAAACAAAGAAAATGTTGCGCATGATGTTCTTGTCCTTAATGGATAAATGAACATACATACACACAAACACAGTGCGAGCACACACACACACACACACACACACGCACACACCTACACACACGCCCAGATACACACACATTCAAACACCCAGCGCACACACACACACATTTACATTAGGCCTATATGTAGTACATTTGTCATTAGTTGGACAGGTCATACACCAGCAATTGTAAGCAACAAATATTATATCAGAATAGTTACATAATTTTGTCATCATGTGACAAAATTATGTAAAATATAATATATTATGTAATATGTAATATAATATAATAATATAATAATATGTCATATAATATATAGTGTACCACGTCAATATATAACTAGAAATGTGTGGCAGTTTCTGGAGAAACTGCGTGGGCTGCCCTCCACCCCCCGCAGGGGCGCCCATAAACATCCTTAGTCTCTTTCCGTATATATTTAATATTTAAATGTAGTTAAAGCTGAACTAAGAATTCTATATCCCTTGTTTGAACGGTAGATGGCAGCACATGTAGGCAAACACTCACACCAACCCATCAGGGTGTGGTGTGATCTTCAAGAGTTTTGCAGCTCTTAACAGTGCATCTAATTAGCTCATATAGATAAGGGTTGCGGTTTTGATACTGAGCTCACAAGTTCAATAATGAGGTGTTACATTTTTGGCCCACAGTGGACAACAAGTGAGTTACTGGATTTGACCCATAAACTTCTTAAGGCCACCACCCACTGGAGGCGTCGCTCTTTGACGCGTCAAGGAATGCAATGTTCGAAATGTAAAATCAAACTGACGAAGGAACTGAGAAACCTGCAGATATGCAATGCATGTTTATGGCTTGACGCCCAAGAAATAGAACGCGTGGGTGGCGGCCTTTAGGCTGGAGGTAACTAACCGCAAGGCCAAATTTCCACTGTAATGTGCGAGTGTCATTAGAAGTTTAGAAGCTGCTGATAACTAGCTCATAAGAGAAAATACACAGAATTAAAATTGTGTACAAATCTTTAAATATCTCAATATATTTAATGTATGCCTTTGACATGTAATAGCAATCCTGTCTGGATCATGCTGCAACAAAACATGAACCGTTTGTTTCTATGTGTCTATGTCACTCGGTTTAATGTGAGATGTCTTTGCTTCAAATCACACATTCACATGTTTGAGTTTTCCGTGTTAATTTAGAACAATTCAGTGCAAATGTATGGTGTACTGTGTCTTTTTATGTAAGATAAATGCCATGCTATTACTAGCATAGTTCAGGAAAAATGTTGCACAGACAGGCGTACGCTGCTGTATTCTAACCTCAAACCGTTGGAACTGAAAGCATTTTCCTTATCCTAGTCTAGGCCATTCTTCCACAGCTGATTCACAGTGGAAAGAGATATTTGAGTTTATTGTGATGTGAAAATTATCACAAAGTCCAAGGTCAGTCATTCTTGCTATCTTCGAGCTCAAATCAAAACAGTATCTCTTTGTGGTACTCCGCGGTGGCACATCACATGTAAAAATGCATTATGAAGCAAAGCGTAGTGCTGCGGCTTTGTTGATATGAGCGGTGTTTGCCACTTTGTTTATGTTCCTATTTACACATGGCTGTGTAGACGTATCAAATTAATACTGAGGACTGCGGAGTGATACTGTTTTGATTTGAGCTCGAATTTAGCAAGAATGACTGACCCTGCCTTTAAGGATATGCTCAGAGACATTATATATGACTAAAAGGATTTTGATATGCTTCCTATATATTCTTAGATGCCATATTTGAAAATCATATTTTCTCAATTTAGCTAGTTTGATCTTATCTTCACTTGATGATTTTGTCTGACATAGGTATTTATCCATGCTTGCTCACTGCAGTCATGTAATAGTATATATCAAGCTAGCTAGCTAGCTAGCAGATAAACAATTTGTTGTGACCTGCATGAAGTGATTGATTCATGTCAGATTGATGTGATGTGTCACAATCAAATTAGAGGTTTTATTAGCCAAACGCTAAAGTGGGTAATGGACACTATGTTTGTTTTATTGGCGCAAATAGTCACCGTAAACATACCTTTTTTTTTTTAACTTTTTTAAAAATGTATAACTAATTATTTCGCGGACCTCCAGGCAATAGGCAATAGACCCTCAGGGGTCCGTGGACCCCACTTTGAGAACCGCTGCTATAAATCATCCAACAAAGTTCCTAGTGGCCTGAATAATAAAGTGCCTAACACTAAAGTGCATAAGAGCAGAATATTATTATTTTTATGTTTTTTTATAAGAGTAGAAAAAGAGGGAAAAAAAAACATTTGTGTAAGAAACTTGCGTTGAGTGCCCACACACACATACTCACACACACACACACATGCCCAGTTACATAACACACACACACACACACACACTTGGTCTTGGACTGTGTAGTTCCCAGCAGTGATTTAAGGAATACATTCCCTGTTGTGATATGCAGCCTGAGTTACAGAGAAGGAGAGAGATCGAGAGATTGAGGTAGAAATTAGACAGAATCACCCAGTTGTAGAATGTTGTTGAGAGAGAGAGAGAGAGAGAGAGAGAGAGAGAGAGAGAGAGAGAGAGAGAGAGGGGTTTGTTTGTCCTCCTCTGGTGCAGATTAGAAGCTGGTTTCCTGTCCCGTTGTTTCGTGCCAGGCCCCCAAATGTGTTTCCTGCCCCAGATAAGATTAGCAGCTTCATAGTGTTAAGGCCACCTTATCATGTGAACCACTAGCCTAGCCTTAAACACACGCATATATATGCATGCATGCATGCAGACAGACAGACAGACAGGCAGGCAGGCAGGCAGGCAGGCAGGTAGACAGACAGACGGCTGATAGACAAACAGAATATTGTCATGACATTCCAGGGCTGCTTTGAAGTCCCAGTGTGACCTTGACCTGATGCCTATACAGTGGGTGTGACAGAGGGTGAGTCATGTAAAGACCATAGATTTAGGAGTGAGTCTTAAATGTACAGCCACAAATCACTACTGTGTACGTGTGTGTGCACGAGTGTGCGCGCGCGTTTGTGCGTGTGTGTGTGCCTGTGTAACATGTACTGTAACTGTGTTGATTTTGATTTAATATGAGCCCTGTTAGCCAATGTTAGCCAACGTCTGAGATTGGTAGATTAGAAGCTTGTAACAGTAAATAATTATCGGCCTTCTAGCAGCCTTCTTATTCCATTATGAATTAATTAATTAATGTTGATTGATAACCTTTCGTATGTCTAGCTATATTAGAAGTATGGTTCCTCCTTGTAAGCATAATCCATGGTTTCTCAGATTGTGGTGTCATTGATTTCAGTATGAAATTAAACTAGAATTTAACTAGACTAAACTAGAGTTAACTGGAATAATATGTTAAAAGAAAAAGTCTTGGTTGGTTCACAAGAGATGATACACAACGAAAAAGAGTATGTGCCCCCCAACGATATGTGGTGTTAATTGCTTATTTGTTTGGAAATATAACTTTCTTTACAGTATCGACATATATATATTGCCAGCATTAAAGGTATAGTCAGCTATTTCAAGCTAATTTGTAAGCTAATACACCATCCATCCATCCGCTTATCCGGAGTCGGGTCGTGGGGGCAGCAGCTCCAGCAGGGGACCCCAAACTTCCCATTCCCAAGCTACATTAGCAAGCTCTGACTGGGGAATCCGGAGGTGTTCCCAGGCCAATGTGGAGATATAATCTCTCCACCTAGTCCTGGGTCTTCCCCGAGGCCTCCTTCCAGCTGGACATGCCTAGAACACCTCCCAAAGGAGGCGCCCAGGGGGCATCCTTACCAAATGCCCGGACCACCTCAACTGGCTCCTTTCGATGCAAAGAAGTAGCGGCTCTACGGCGAGTTCCTCACAGATGTCCAAGCTTCTCACCCTATCTCTAAGGGAGAAGCCAGCCACCCTCCTGAGAAAACCCATTTCGGCTGCTTGTACCCAAGATCTAGTTCTTTCTGTCATGACTCACCCTTCATGACCATAGGTGAGGGTAAGAATGAAAATTGCCTGGTAGCCTTCCGGCTTAGCTCTCTATTCGTCACAACGGTGTGGTAAAGTGATTGCAATACGGCTCTGCTCCAATTCTCCAGACAATCTCTCGCTCCATAGTCCCCTCACTCGCGAATAAGACCCAGAGGTACTTAAACTCCTTCACTTGGGGTAAGGACCCATTCTCTACACAGAGTAGGCACTCCATTGGTTTCTGGCTGAGAACCATGGCCTCAGATGTAGCGGTGCTAATCCTCATCCCAGCCACTTCACACTCGACTGCGAACGATCCAGTGAGTTCTGGAGGTCACGGGCCGATGATGCCATCAGGACCACATCATCTGCAGAAAGCAGAAATCCCCAGGCTACCGAACCGCAGCCCCTTCCCACCACAACTACATTTCGATATCCTGTCCATGAATATCACAAACAGGATTGATGTCAAAGCACAGCCCTGACGGAAACCAACCCTCACCTGAAACGAGTCTGATCTACCGCAGCTCTTGCTTTGGACATACAGGGATTGGATTGCCCTTAAAAGAGACCCCGTCACCCCATACTCCCTCAGCACCTCCCACAGTATCTCCCGGGGAACCGGGTCATACGCCTTCTCCAGATCCACAAAACACATGTAGACCGGAAGGGTATACTCCCAGGCCCCCTCTAGGATCCTTGCGAGAGTAAAGAGCTGGTCCATTGTTCCACGACCAGGACGGAATCCGCATTGTTGTTCTTCAATCTGAGGTTCAACAATCGGTCGAACCCTCCTCTCCAGCACCTTGGAGTAGACTTTACCAGGGAGGTTGAGTAGTGTGTTACCGCTGTAGTTGGCACACACTCTCTGGTCCCCCTTTTTAAAGAGGGGAAGCCCCACCCCAGTCTGCCACTCCTTTGGCACTGTCCCCGACTTACACGCGATGTTGAATAGGCTTCTTGTTTGACTACCTCAGTGACCTCCCCCAGAAAAATTGACGATGATCCCCCATCAGCCTCTAGCTCTGTCTCTATCACAGAGAGCATGTCAGTCGGGTTCAGGAGTTCCACACACTAGCCAGCGAGCCCTCCCTCTGGGCCTGGCTCCAGACTGGGAACCCGGGCTTCCTCCGGGCAGGGTAACTTTTATGTTCTTTCATGAAGGGTTTTCTGAACCATTCTTAGTCTGGCCCCTCACCTGAGACCACTTTGCCTTGGGAGACCCTACCAGGAGTACAAGGCTCCAGACAAGACAGCTCTCAGGGTCATAGGGACACACAAACCTTTCCACCACGATAAGGTGATGATTCATGGAGCGGTAATACACGTTTTGTCAAATTCACCAAATATCTCCTCGCATTTTGCTAACTTACCATTCTCTGTGCGTGTTGATAAAATAATCTGATACTTCTACACAGCCCTGGCTCCGTAAATAACAACATAAACAAAGTCGTGAAAACCGCTCATATCAACAAAGCTCTAGTACTACGCTTTGCTTCAGAATGTTACAATGTACGGAGTCACGCTGCGGACACGTGGAGGGATATTATTAGCAAGCGTTCTCGAAAATGACTAACCCTGCCTAATGTTCTAGATGCTCATTTCAAGGCTGGCGAAAAAGGAAATGTGAGCATTGTTCAACAGCTGGGCACAGTGCGCATGTCATCAGAGAATAGCATGTCAAACAAACTTGTGTGACTTTACTCCACCACAACAATAAAGTATCCTGTGCGTTCCAGCAATGTTAACTGAGCTCTTCGTGGAGAAGAAAATATGCTAAGTGATATTGAGTTTCATAGATAGTTTCATAGCCTGCCATAGTATCAGGGAGCTGGTCTGTACAAGTTCCTTGGTAGCTAATGTTCCACACCAACACAAGGCCTGTCACTAGCATGTCTTACACACTCACAGCACATTTGTGAAGGAACAGCGAGGATATCTCTCTCTCTGGGCACGTACAGACCAGTCTGGTCAGGGTGTGTGGATGGGAGGTGGGGAAGGGGTTAATTAGTAGCAGGTGCCTACAGCAGTATTTGGCCTGGATTTGTCTCCAATCTGTTGGGTTGTCTTAACATGGCTGCCCTTTGGCATATCCAATCAAATGGCTCAGGAGAGAGCACGTCTAGTCAATTTACAGTATTTCTATCCTGCTCACTGATTGATAGATAGATTCTAATGGAAAATCTATCAACAAGTAACGAGAGATGCTAACATTTAATTTAATACATGTTTGGATTTCATGTCCATTTGGGAGATGTTGATTTTCTTGCTCTATTTTCTTACATGGATGATGTAAGGGAAAATCGATGTCAGGGATAGGTGTGACCATAAATGGTTTGGTTGCTAGGAGGATATTGAATTTGTAGTACTGTTTAGCACTGCTTCATTGTCCAATCTAAATTAAGATAAGTTTTGTGGATAATTATATTTCAAATTACCTGCCAGATTATCCTGGAACCAGATACTTGAGCCCTGGCAACCCCCTTCAAGAATAAATAAATACGATTTATCACTCCATCCAGCAGTTTGTTGGCATCAGTCTGGGCAGCAGCATTGAATGTGTGTGTGTCTGTCTGTGTGTGTGTGTGTGTGTGTGTGTGTGTGTGTGTGTGTCTGTGTGTGTCTGTGTGTGTGTGTGCGTGTGCGTGTGTGTGTGCGTGTGTGTGTGTGTGCATGTGTTCATATTTTGTGCATTCTTTACACAGGACCACTGAAGGAGATTTTCCACCATTCATTTCTTTTAAGCCTAATGACCCAACCCAAACCTTCACGTGTACACACACACACACACACACACACACACACACACACACACACGCTAAAGACCACATGCTAAAGACCTGCTAATGTGCATCATGTGTGTGTGTGTGTGTGTGTGTGTGTGTGTGTGAGAGTGAGGGGGGCAGCATTATCACATCACCTCCTTATCTGTGACAAGTAGACAAAGTGAGAGGAGAGAGAGACATAGAGACTGTGATGGAGAGAGAGGCCAATATAGCAAGGTAGAGATACAGGGGTTCATTAAGTTAGCGCTTGAAGTCTTTCCTGCCGTTGGCAAGTCAAATCTTAGCATGATAGAGAGTGTGTGCGTGCGTCGTTTAAACGAAAAATTGAACTTAGACTAGTCGACTAGTCTTAAAGTAAGAAAACAGTCGAATATGGCTGGACAATAATTCAATATCAATATATACTGCGATATAATTTTTTTCAATAACTGATATGATTAAAAAACGTATTTCCGGTATTTCGATAAGCTATTTGTCACTGAATGACGAGCGCAGCCATCAGCTGCAGGGTTGTACAGTGCGAGTAACTTCTAGCCACTATGTTCGCAGTTCAAATATGCGCACATTGTTATGAAATCCCTGTGCACAATGACAGTAGTGCGACACGCACTAGGTACCTGTTCCAAACGTGGTTCCACTTCCAAGAGGGTGAGTGCATAACTGTGTTTATAGTTACCATAACTACACTCCATCCACGCGCATAGTAAAGTGTGTTCAGCTGTTCGAATCGAGTCTCAAACACACTCCCATATTAGCTACCTCGTCATCACAGCTAGCTAAAACTAACAGGCAAGACACTAGCAAAACTGGTGAAAAAAAGCCGGTGAATGATTCATGCTCGTAGGTTAGAGGTGGACGTGTGACTGCGATCACGCCACCAGCCAGCGTTTAAATTGTGCCGTGAGCTTGTGCAATTATAGAAAAAACCTGTGTTTACCCTACACTCACGTGAAGCTACATTGTACGCCGTCAAAATATGATCTATATAGTACAGAAACAGTATACATTGTTTCATATGGCTATTAATTTAAATAGGGAGTTGTATGAATATATCTGTATAGCCTAACTTTTCAAGATACATTCACCTAAAGGATTATTAGGAACACCTGTTCAATTCCTCATTAATGCAATTATCTAATCAACAATCACATGGCAGTT
>JAODUE010067619.1:0-15984 GCA_027564755.1 Amblyopsis hoosieri | reverse complement strand
AGCCATTCACAAACAGTTTCAATGTACGGCTCCCCAGATGGACTTGTGACAACAATTCTTCTGGCATGTCAGGTTACCAGAACAGTGCCATAACACCAAATATACAACTTTAATGCAAATTCATATCCAGACTGAAATTATGGTTACCACACACCGTGTGTGCGTGTGTGTTTTGTGCATTCTCCAGGTGCTTTTAGTGCCAGATTGAACTGACTCATCACTGCCAGATGACTCTTGCTAAACGGCAACTGAAAATAGACAGCCGTCGTCAACGGCACTTGACAACGAACACTCACGAGTCACGACAAGTAAGAGAACCACGTGGCTGAAACTGTAGCAGGTTAGTGAAACTGGTATGTTCACATAAGGCATGAGTGAAAGAGGACCACTCAATAAATAGGTTGGGATCACTGCTAACTACTTGGATGCTTCATATTGTATGAAACAGAAAATAGTTTTTTTTTACCTTTGGTTGTATTGTATTGCTTTTATTGTAAAGTACTTTGTGACTCATGTCTGTGAAAAGCACTATATAAATAAATTGTACATACTTACCTACAATGTAACATTTTACAAGGCAAGAAGCTTAGCATTGCGGCAATAAATCTTGTAATACCAACAGAATTCGCAGTGAAATTGGTGTAAATGCCCTGGAAAGCGCTTCTGTAGTTTCTCGTTGGATGGTATAGTAAGCTATACATTTTTATTTGTCAAATTCATCAAATATCGCCTCTTACTTAGTCCACTAGTTTACAGTTTTCTGTGCGTACGGGGGAAGAATAATCAGGTACCTCCACACAGCCATGGCTCTATAGGAAGGAAAGTGAGATCGCACATATCAATATCCTAGCCTTCGCAATGCATTTGCAATGTGTGGGGGCAGAGCTACTGAGAGTGCACACTATATGGCATTGAAGAGAGAGAGAGGTGTTTTTGTTTTGATCCAGTTCAAACATAAACACGTTTCTCCAAGATTACATACTATACCTTTAAACCTCTAATATACCAGTTTTTGCTTTCAGAGCGCTGTCCTCATTAGGAGAAAACTATTCTAGTTGGCATCTAAATAATGGAGAGCAAGCCACAAGCAAATCTGGGTCATGGTCTAGAAAACAGCAAGGTGGACGAAGGAAGAAACATGGTGAGAGGACCCGCAGCCAAAAAAATAGAGATTATTCCAAACATTGTATGCAAAAAAATTAACTACAATGATAAAAGGTTCAAAAGGATTAAAGAGCTATTATGTTGGGACATTGGATTGGATAAAAAATAAAAATAAAAAATAAAAAAGAACCACCCTGTGTTTTTCAGAGCGCTACTCGCTAGTGATGAAGTTACCAGTTCAGTTAAGGACTCAGGAACTGTGGAGCAATTAAAATGTTAAGCTTGGGGTTAACATATTTCATGCCAAAAGAAGACGTGTATGACTCCAATATAATACCATAACCTCACGACCCTTCCACCAGTGAAACGAAGTAAAGAGACAAGACAGGCAGAGAAAGACATATCGTCACCTTCCTAAAATAATGGCCTAAGTCATTTATTCCAGGTTTTGCAGAAAACACAAAAAGCTGAACCAAATATTGTCCATTATATAGTTATAATATATACATTATATAGTTATTATACATAGGCCAGGTAAAGAATCACAGGATCTGTTGAACTGAGGATGTAGGCGATTTTACCAGTGGCCAGCCAGCATCATGAGGAGATGATTTAGGCAAAAAAGAAAAAATGTTCTCCAAGAATGACTTAGGCCATTATTTTAGGAAGGTGACGATATGCCACCACCCATCCACCAATATGCAGGGACGTTGAGATCAAAAGGGAGAGAGAAAATATAGGAAAGGTAGGGTATAGACTACAGCATTTAGCATATTTTGTATATGACGTGTTTGCATTAATATTCTATTAACCTCTTCTCTATTATAATACATTACCGTATAGACAAATCATTTGTGGTAAATATCCTATTGTGAATTTTCTGACAAGTCCAGCTTTAGTTTGATATTCCGGTGTGAAATAGATTTAAAAACTGATGATGGAGCATTATCATGAGATACCATCAAAAAATGTACTTCTCTATTCTAATGCAAATATAATAACTTTTAAATAGAACAATTATAAAAAAATGTGTGGTTTTGTCAAGTTAAAGGTATAGCAAGAAATTGTAAGCTTTGTCAGCTAAATATCTCTTTGCGGTTCACTGGCTGCATGTTCTCTGTGTGTGTTTTTACACAGCCCTGGCTCATTAATTAGGAACACAAAGTGGTGCAGACTGCAACACAAAACAATATTCTATGTGTGTTTCCAATATGTAGGGTGGAGCCTTTGAGAAAGCAGCCTATGGCATTGAATTGAGAGGCTTTTCTGTTTTGATTTAGTTCAAATATCAACAAGCTTTCTCCACAATTATTTACCACACCTTTAAATAAATATGGGGAAAAAAAACTGTAACAAATGAATAGGACCTTCTGTAAACAATCACCGACATTGAAATATGAAGGCTAATACTCACGGCAAAATGAAACTATAAATAAGGCCTTAAGAGGAAGCCACACACGGGGACAGGGATGATGATGAGGAGACAAAGTTTGACCAGTGAGGGCAATCTCACAACTTGCCTACATGATCACGACTCGACAGTCGACCATCACAGTCAAATAATGTCATTACCAACTAATTTTGCAAACATGACACTGCTGCTAATGTGTCAAGTTGAATGTTAGTAATGTTTTATGTTCACTTTTCAATTTCACAGGCTATTATCAAAGGCTATCAAATGTTTAACATGACTAGAATCCAGTGTTCCTGAGAAGTTTGTTATATAGTCGTAGATTAATGTGATAAAGCGAATTGTTGCTGAAAGACAACATGCTAGGATAAGGATATCATTTGGTGGAGATGAGCTAATGTAAAATGAATTAATAGCTTCAGAGTGATAAAATGATAATTACACGATTTAGCCATAAATTAGACAATTAGACAAAAATGAGAAAATATTGCCCCGATATTAACTGATGTTTCTGTATTTTCACATTATCGTGTGCCTTTGAAGGTACCAGATGAGCCTACAGCTGACAAGCCATGCACTGGCACTAAAGTAGGCAGGAGTGAAATCAATCTCAGAAATGACCACTGTTCTGCCATGAAGAACATTTTGTAAAATGTAATACCAACCAAAAATAATTAGATGACAGAAAAAGGGTACAAAATATTAGTTTTCTTTAATGATTTAGACTACATTTGTACAAGACCTAACTAAGCACACATTCAGAATGACAATTCAAAAGAATTTAAGGAACTATCACAACTGAAAAACAATGTGGTCTGAGTGAGATGTCAAAACCAATAATCAGAATATACAGTTCCATATTGTCTTCCATTAAATAAAAACAATTAATTGTGTGAACAATCAATCTGAGATATTACATTAAAGCACCATTTCAAGAATGAGGATAATAAAATAAATAATTGGCCTTTACATGTAAAGACAGTACAAGTTTATCGCAATCACATATGGTTGTTTTCTCACACAACACTGGCTGCAAGTTGTTTAAAGTAACATAGTGTACAAACTCAGGACATGAGTGGAATGCTAAAAAGCCCACCAAAGAAAGAATTAACTCTAATTACTGTGTGACAGCTATTATGTGTGAAATACAGCAGACCTATATTTATCTTCTATTTAAATAAGTAGTTACTTAACATTGCAATGAGCCCATATGTTCCAAAAAAGTTCAAATAAAGTCCCATCCCTTGCAAACACATTGAAAGAACAAATGTTTAACTTGAATTCTAACTTGACAAAGTGCCACATTTCTGAGTTGGAGCTAGGGCAAAAAGATGTGACATCCTCCTAACTGCCAGGAAATCAAACCAGTGTCTACCAATCAAAGATGTGTTAACACTAAAGTCAAGACAACAAACAATTGCTGTAAATCTAGACAAGTTTAGGGATTATGTTTTAATATATATATATAGATATATATTATTATTTTTTTAAACAAACCACCAAGATATATTGGCAGTAGTCCTTATGTACAGCTAAAATAACATTTACGGTATATTGGCTGGGGCTGTGGCATCAGATGTGCACTAAAGTATTTGGATCCAGTCAATTTTGTGTCCATTTTTAAAAATCTGGTCTTCAGTTAAAACCGTGTAAAATGTTGTCTCACACACACTACATTTAAAAATGATCGTATGGAACCTCTTTGGTGTTGGTCTCAAAAGAGTATTCAGCTCAGCATCCAAATCCTCCAGGAGATGTGCTGGCATTTGAGTTAATTTACCTTTTCCTTAAATAAAAAAAGGGATACTTGATTTGTTTTCTTAAAAGTAATAAATGACCACTGCAAAAATATTGTTTTGGTTTGGAACAGAGACCCCCTACCCGCACCTGAGTGCATCTGCTAACACCCCCCCCCCCCCCCTCCCATCAAACCCCTAGAGCTATAATGCAGTCAAGGTGTCCTTTTAAGCTTGACATGGCCACACTCAAGACAATAAAACGTGCAACACACTACCTTTCATTTCCCATTCACAGCTTGTCTGCACACGCAGACAAACATTAATTCAACAGAATGTTAGCTACGAAGCTTATTGCAAATATGAGGGTAAACCGTTGGTGACAGGTGAAACAAAAATGTTAAACATCTTAATAGGGCACAAAGCTGCCTTTTTATAAACAGATCAATACAAGTACCAGCAACCTAATATGGTGCCCTGGTCTCTACTACCATACAATGTATAGAAAAATCACAGCTATTTTACAGTCAAGGTACTACAGGGCTTTGAATTTTCTAAATTAAAAGTTTTAAAGTTCAAAGACCTTATCACCATATCATTTGTTTTTAAAACGCATGTTAAATTTGGTATTCTCAGCAGAATATGAGAACATTTAATCAAAAGTACATGTCTGTCTATAAGTCATTCATAGGATTGAAATTTAGCCATTAAAACCCATTTATAAAATGCCAGTAATGACTCAATAGTCCAATAACAGACTGAATTACAATGTTTACAAAAACCTTCTGATGGACATCTGAGCATCTAGTTTAGTCTGAGTACTGGAGGTCCAAATCTACAGTGCCATCTGTCACTACCAGCCTTACTCTTTTTGGCTTTGACGTGCCTATTGAGTGGGAGGATGAAGCCGGTCCATACTGGTGTGTTGATGGGTGGTTACCAGACTGCTGCGGTACATCCTTTCGGTAATGCTCATCATGTCCTTTGAAACCAGAAAAGCCCCCTAGAGACACAGGTGTTGAATTTGAGTGCTGAGGGCCACAGGGCTCAAGTACCAGTCTTCCTTGTGTGCCCGAAGGCTCCATCAGGCAATGGTAGGTATAGTTTGCTGGCCCATGACCTGGGTAAGATATACCCTCCGCCCCATCCCTGAGACCCAGGGTCAATGAATGATCTCCACTGAAGTTCAGGACATAAGGAGGACCTTGGCAGCCATACGGAAGAGAGTTTGCGCAGGATGAGGAATTGGGTTTGTTTGCTGGTGTTGGTGTTCCAGGAGGTGTATTGTGAACTACATGAGGACTACTGTGTTCAGACATAGCGGGAGAAAAAGCTGTACCAAAAGCGAAATCAAAAGGGTCATGCTGGGAATAACATGGCTTGTGTTTGTCTGTGTTCAATGGAGTTGATCTATCCCGATTAAAATTCTTTCCTTGTGTTGACCCATAACTTTCAGGCGATTGGCTGGGGAAGAAGAAAGGTCGTGGGAGATCAGAGAAGTTTTTTTGTGCAAAGTTGCCTTCGATGTTAGGGGTTTTCTCAGAAGATGCTTTACACTTATTGAAAGACTGTGAGAAAAGCACGTTGCCACTGTTGCTATGAGAATGCATCCTGATGGGATTGTTTGATGAACTGACATCCTTTTCTGAGGTAAACCCATGAGTGGTAAGGTCGTCTTTATTGCCGTGTCCTCCAGTGCTTTCTCCATGAGTCTTCTCTATATTGGTAGATTTTGTACTCTGTGTTCTGGACATTGGGGTTGTGGGGTTGCTAGCAGAATCATCATCTCTACAAGGGGCACTAAACAAATTTTGATTCTGTTTTCCTCCTTGAAATTTAAGAACCCTTTGGATGACAGTTGAGGTTTTGTCCTGCAAATTGAACAGATTGTCAACGGTATTTGGATTTTTCCCACTAAAAAGTTGAGGGGAAAGTACTTTGTTCGTCATCTGAAATGAATGGGCAGGCTTGGACAAGCAGCTTGGCGGCAGAACACAATTAGTGCTTGGCTGACTGTTCGGAAAAGACTGAGACCTGTTGGGAACATTCACACGATGGAAGGGGCCCTGGGATTTGAGTGGAGACTGGGTCTTCAACTGGCCAGCAGTAGTTTTGATATTGAAGTTGTGAATAGAGGCCTGGGATGTAAAATTCTGAGATTGTGATGATGTTTCAGCAAACAGCTGAGGCCTGCTTGCTACAGGCACAGACTGGGTTTTGGGATCTTCTTTGTATAGCCTCATTCCTGGGTTTTTACTCAAAAAACGATCCATAGCAGTCACCTCAGCATTGCTTAGAGGAGTAAAATTGAAACCAGGGATGATCTGAGTTTTGTCTTTAGAGGATTGAGCACGAGAATCAAGAGATTCACTTTTAGATGGTATAAAACCAGGAAAAAAATCCTCACTTGTGAAGTTGTTTCCTGGACTTGGGGGCCCAAGGTATGGTGTTTCTGAGGTCCATGTATCAGCAGGACTATGTGACAGAGGACTGCTAAAAGGGTCAGTGGGTGGCTCCAATTGACAAATATCTGATGGAGAGGTTGGGAGCATGCTTTGTGGTTGATCGTAACCATCAAAATTGAGACACTGAAAATCCAAGAGATCATCATCATCATCACAACAGTTTGTAAAGCTGGGCTCAGCGGAAAGCATGCCATCCTGGGATATGAATGGCGGAGACTGAGAAACAGGCTGGATTACAGAAGCAGAAGCACTGGGATATACTGTTGCCCTTTCTAAGGTCTGAGAGGCACACAAACCTTCGGACAGCTTAGAAAGGCTGTTGTCTATTTGTTGAAGGGTATGACTAAGACAAGTGGTGGGTACCTCTGCAGTCCCACTCTTGTGTGCCCTTTCACATTTCTGCCTAGTTTTCCTTACACCAATACTTCTGTCTTGCACTGACCTTTCCACCATCCTATCTGACACAGAAGCCTGAGATTGACATTTCCCATCATTGAGAGGCGAAGACAAGGACAATGGTGAAAGTGATAAGGAAAATGGTGGAAGTTCAGTTTTCAGGAGACCTGAGGAGTTGCTGTTCAACTTCTGACAAAAAGAAAATTCTTCTTTGAACTCAGCCAACTCTAGGAATTCTTGCTTTTCATTCCCTAGCATGTTGCATTTAATCTCATTCTTAGGCACTGCCTCTATTTTAAACTTAGATTCTATCTGCTTCTCAGTCTTGCTATCTACCTCCCAAATATCTTGTACCCTTCTCTTGAGTTTGATTACTGGTAATGGATTAATATCATATTTTCGTTCAGGTTTCTGTTCAGGCTGTGCATCACTTTGAAAGCAGCAACTAATTTGACCAGAGTCCTCCACTTTTGTTTCAGGCATGACATAATTTGTACTATTCTCTCCATTCGATGCTTGCTTTATCTCTCCAGAAGCCTGCTTAACTGGCTTCTCATCTATGTGAGAACCTTTAGGTCCATGCACACATTCTGCATTTCCATGGTTTTGATCAGGTTCTGAACGCAAAGTTGCAAAAAACCTCCGACCCCTATTTTTTCTACGAAATAACCTAGCCCTACTCCTTATGCTAGCTTTGACATCTGGATGGGCTGATTCCATTTCCATGTTCAAAACTGATACAGAATCTATGATTGCCTTATAAGGGTCACATATTGGCAATTCACGTTTTATCCCTTCACTTCCAGGCATGTCCATTTCCCATACTTTGCCCCGCTTTCTCTTAAAACGAATCTTGAATTTGAGGCACTGATCACTTTCCTCTTTTGTTTGTGAAAAAGTTGCTATGTCTTTATTAGCGATTGTAGGCTCATTTGTGTTTGCATCATCATTTTCTTTTTTGTTTTTAAGATTAGCAGTGTCTAAAATAATGCTTGCCTCCGATGAATTTTCATTCTCTTGCTTCTCATCATTTTCAATAGTGTCTTCAGTGTTAATTTCTATTTTTAACCTCCTAGTGTTTCTATGACAACGTTTAAATTTTATAGTTCTGGAGCGTAGCCCTCGCCGTACAAAATATTGTTTTGTAGTTTTTTTTGGGGCTACCTTAAGGTGCGCCGTTTTTTTTGAAAATAGTTTTGTCGCCTTGCTATTATCAGCAGAGCAGAGAGAATGGTTCTGTCCATGCTCAGTGGATGAGCTTGATTTAGGTATTTCCTTAGAAATCTCATCTGAAACTGGAAAATTCAAACCCTGCTCACAGTCCACATCCACAGAATTCCGAAACACACGTTTTTTCAGAGGAATGTTCGACTGCATTTGTGTTTGGGGACTGATGTCTGGAGGCAAATTAGTTGTGGCATTTACAGATGTCTGGGGCTCTTGACAATGAGGTAGTTGATTGGGACTTTTTGCAGGTATCCCATCGCTCCTTACTGGTGACCCAACCTTACAACTTTTCTGCGTAATTTTATCTGTATTGTCATCGCCACTATTGTTTTCCATTACTTTGTCTTGTGCCTGTTCAAATTTTTTTTTTGCTCTTCTAGGCTTCCCTCTTTGTTTGCCTATATTTCTTCGCTGCACTGCACGAGGAAATTTGTCCTGGGGTATTTCAGGTATCTCAACATTTTCACTACAACTTTGTTCCAGGCTGGCAGGTTGATGTGCTTCATAATCAAATGTAGAAAATGCTTCTCCAACACGAACTTGCTCTAATCCCTTTAGTTCAATATGTTTTTCTTTCCTTAGAATGTCAGAGAGAAGCACTCTTGCTTGTTTAATAACAACGTTCTCTGGAAAACATTTTATGTCAGGCTCCACTGTTATGCTTTTATTGATTTCATCTGTTATGGTATGAATTACCTCTACAGCATCTTTATTTCCATTAACACATTCCACATTCTGGATTTTACATGTTTCAGTGTAACTTGCAGGCTCTTTAGCCCCTCTTCTCTTACGTTTTGCACCTTCTTCAGCTTTATCAATTTCTGTGTGCCCACAAAGGATCTCTTCTTCTACACAACCGTGATCTTCCCCCAAGGCAGGGAGTATTTTAATTACCTTTTCATCTCCCCTGATCTCATTGGACAACAGGTCACCTGCAGCTTCAATGGTTTGCACCTTCTTGACATCATCAACCGCGCTGAAATACATTTCCCGTACTGCTTTTTTACATTCAGCTGCGGGGACCTCTGCGTTTCCTCCCAGTTTCTGCTCACACCTAGCAACTGTGGGTTCTGTCAGTGTCACTGTTCTGGTCTGCATAGCTATCCTTACTGAGCTTCTTCCCTTCACCACTACTTTGATTTTTTGTCTCTCTTCTTCGCTTGACTTTTCTGATACTGCATTTTCGGGTACTGCTACACGTGTTAACTTTACTGTAAGGTACTGTTTCGGAGAAAGCAGCAGCTTCTCCCCAGCTATCTTAGATGTATCTGAGACACAATGATTACGGTCCTTTTCCCTTGGAGGTTTACAAGAGTGTGTCCTGTCTGTCAATGATGGAGCTCCGATGGCTTTGTGGTGTTTTTGCTCCGTTGCTGGATTTTGATACTTGGATAATTCAAGTCCACTACCTTCTGTGCAGGTCAGATTGGGCATACAGGACTCACCAGTTACAGTCACACATTTGCTGCTATGACAACTTGTGCTGTCCATTTTGTCTTGTTTTGTGGAATTTGAATTGTCACTTTTATCAGCTTTTGATGTTTCAACAGAATGACACACATTTGTACCCTTACCTAATTTGGTGGGACCTGTGTTTTGATTAGATGTTGTCTGATGCATGCTCCTTGTTCTTGGTGAAACTCTTAATTGGACTGCCTCTTTGTCCACCACCTTGAGGGAATTAACACTGGTATTCACAGATCTACTCTTATCATGAGGAAACACAGATGAGTTGAGAGTGAAGGGCTTCAAATTAATCTCACCAATAGTTTTAGTACTCCCTTTAAGGCTGGCATTTAATATACCAGCTTTTTCATCTCTGGAGCACGGTTTATCCGACTGCTTATTTCTTGGTTTCACGTCTTCAAGGACTTGTAGCAAGGCCCTCTCTTGGCTCTTCGGGTCCTTACAGTTCAGTAGGAAGTCCACTGTGTGTCGCCGCACAATTATTCTGACCTCTCTCAGTTTAACTTGTGATACAAGAGGAACCGTTTGGGCCTTTTTGACAGAGGAAAATTCTAATTGTTTATTTCCTGATCTTCTTCGCTTGTCTATTCTCCACTTCTTTGTCTGAGTCAATTTTCTGTTCATCAAGGCATTCCTCTTCATCTGCTGGGTAAAGGAATTTCTTGAGGGGATGGCTGAAAAAGACAGGGATACAATTAAACACAGGCTGCTTAAAAACAAACTAACTTTTTTATTTTTTTAAACATCCTGATATTTATTAAAAAATAAATAAAGTATGCAAATACTTAACTAGAAGTAGCCAGAAAATAAACGCTAGTTGACAGGGAGGGGGGAATATATAGTGAAATTGTATGAAAAAAGTTGTAAAAGACTATAAAGTCTAAACACATTTTACCAGAAAAAACAAAAATAACTTGTATATAGCATACATTTAATTGCTTCTACATTTGGAAATTAAATGTATTCATCCAAATTGCAATATCTCTAACACTACTCAATAACAGACATTAATGTGTAACTGCACCCTAAAATGCGTTTTTTGAGCTGTAAACAAAGCTGTAAACAAAGTAATAGGATTGATCTGTGATGAGACACATCAGTGCTGGTGTTAATTTTGACAGAATTCACACTTTTATAAAAATCTGCATTTTATGGGCTGAAAACAGAACTACACGTCAAAACTGTTAAAAATCACCCCAGGACCTGGCTGGTTTTCATCGATATACTTAGTTCACTTCATCAAATTAAAATGTTAACGTTAACGTGGGTCCCGCTCTGAGCCCGTCCCCTTCCCTCACTCAGCTCCTTGACTAATTTTTCAAAGTTGTAGTGGGTGGAGTCAGGCTCAGAGATGGGGTGCAGTTACACTTTAATATTAATTTAACTCTGGCTGAACACAAAATTGTTATTCATAATTGAAAGCACTTTAGTCATGGCATTCATCATATACAGTCATGATAATCCAGCATGACTTCGTTTCACTGAATACAGAAGGCATCTGCACTCCAAACTCAGATACAGTAAATTGTACTGTGTCAACAGTACTGGCCATGACCTTTCTGCAGATCTCACAGAGAAGACAGCATTTACATATCTTTACAGATTTACATATCTGGCAGAGAAATCATGGCTATTTTCCACTGAGAAATGTGTCCACTCAAAATATCCACTCTTTATTCACAATATCCCTCCTTTGTTTCCCTGTCTTGCCTCTACTTTACTTTAGAAGATGCGCAAGGCCCTGACTTTAAGCTATTTTCAGAAACACAATTTGTCAAGCCTCCTAAGCCCATAGTCTTTGGTCCAGAGGTTACCAGGGCTTCTTTTAACATTCAGACAGATTAGTTCATAGTTTCCAAATCTAAGTACAGGTGCAGGTTAAGTTAAATTTAAGACTTTTTTAAGACCATTATAAATGGATTTTATTACCTATATTAGACTTAGTCAATAACAACACAATAGCAATTTTTTAAATAATTATTAATAACTGAAAAATGCTTGATGGTCCTTCGGATCTCAAGAGGAGAAATTACTTCCCAGGACACGTTTGATAACTAATGACCGGGCAAAATATGCCACCATGTTCACGCTTTATAACACAAATCCATAAGGGCTAAGCAATTCAATGGCAGAATATTACAGATAATGAATCGTGCATATATAGCAAAAGCACTACATTTAAATTGTCTCTTGAATTATCCAAAGTGTAATACAATCAAATGTTAACATTCAGGGCTTTAAGATGCAAACACTGAAGCAACTAGTTTTAGGCAGTTCAATGAAAACATCCTGTATATGCTTTTAAGTCTTTTAAGTCTACTTAGAAATAAACATTTACCATATTTAAATGTTGAAGTACAACTTGGAATTCAGTTGCTTGTTCAACGGGATACACTGTAGAGATAGTATTTCCATCGTATACATCGCAGAGATAGTCGCCACCCTGAACAACGACTAATTAACGGTTTTACTAAGGAGCAGTAGAGGCAAACAAACATGCATGAAGAACAGGCTCCACCTTTAACTCTACCTGAGTGTATTCCAGGAAAAGTAGGCCTTTGGCAGCAGTGTTTCTCTCTGTTGTGACGCAGATACCGCTCTCTCAGGCCATACTTCTGGCCTACGCTGTCCTTTGTCTCTTCACAATCAGGCTGCTTTCCCCTGTGCCTGAAGTGACCCTCCCCTTTCCTGGAGAAAAGAGGCCACGGATCAGGAGGATACGAAATGTCGACTACAATTAAATCAAAAATGTAAAATCACATTTCACCCGATGTGAAAGATACAAAGTCGGCCTCCCAAAAGGAACTAAGCAAGTGACAATAACATGCTTTACACACCTCTCGCAGGTGCAGCATTCACACATTTCGTTGCCTTCACCAAAGAAGCTGGCGCCGTAGTAGCATGTGATCTCGTCCCCTGGTGAGATGGGACGGATCACCTCCACACAGGCGCTGTTCTTCTCACCTGGGACAAACTGGTCGGGAGCAGAAGGCAGGGGACCAACATTGAGCAGAGAAGACAAAAGGTGACATTTGGTGACCCACGGGACATGCCCGTCTCCAAGCAACGAATAAACAAAAAGAGGTAAAACTCAGATATTAACCGAATCAGAATAAAAAACAGTGGCATCAATATTCCACTTTAATAATGGACATACAACAGCACTAGTTAAAAAACAAATTAGCACTATGAGCGTATTGTAAATGCTCTACAGTTCCTTTTTAACGGAATAGTCTCATTAATAAAACAATATATGTTGATAGTTACCTTACAGTTTGGTCTGCAGTCTTTATCCAGGAAAAACAGAGACAAGAGAACAAAAATTAATTGACAAAATCTGTTACACTTTAACAGATTTAAACTATGTAAACTATAAATGTATCTGTTTTGCCCTTCTGCAGTTTACCCTCTCATTGTGTGTGTAATAAAAAAATATGGATTTGTACACTTACAACAGACAATACTACGGACTACGGACATATCTGCAGAAAACCCAACTCGTTTCCAGCATAGGATCATCAAGTGACTGGCCTAGTACGGTATGCACAAACAAACTTTATATTTGTTGTGTTTTTGGCAGATGTCCACATTTGCCTACTGAACCTTGCTCCACTGAAAAACAGGATTCTCAATCTGCTTACTAGCAATACTGTGATGGCCTTACAAGGTTAGCAACGTGTTGACTATATAAAACATGATGCATAATTATACCCACCACAAACTAACAACGAACCATTCCAATCTACATCCATGGCACTGACTATGCTACTGCTGATGTAATGACAGCTGAGAAGAAATTAAATAGCAGCGCCATTTTTTTATGTTTTATGATGTAGGCAAGCACTTAACTGGCAACTGGAAAACAATGCAATGTAAAACCAACAGACTAAAAAAAAAAAGACAGAAAAACAGCAGATATACAATGTCACGCAAAAATATCCACCAGCATCTGTGTGTCAGAGGTAGTGCTGTGCCACACCCTATGCGCTGCCATCATTAAAATAATATACAGTAAGAACTATCAAAACATCGCCTTGCAAAACAATGGAAATATACTAATGATTACATTTAATCTACACTGTACTATCAGTAGGCATTCTGACATGGATCCAAACCTGTTTCCAAGACGTTAGACAAGAGATTTGCTCGCTAGATAGTATAATCATATCTTCATGCCTTAGATCTCTCATTAAGGGTCAGCATTATCAAGCCTCTTTTTTTGTCTTTGATATACCCAGTTATGCTATTAGATTATATTGTCATAGGGCAGAAGGTTCTGACACCTGGTTTGACATTAGATTTATACATTTTTTTACACAGCCTCTCTGTTGATACAGCATGAAGATTAATCTTATTTGCTGGCATCAGAGATTGACTTCATTCTTATTTATAAACCTTTTATGCAAGCATGAACAGATAGCACATTTGTTATTATATAAATAAAAAGAGTGCATGAACAATAAATGCCATCCATCCACAGTTTAATATGTTATCGGAGCTAGAAGCTCTTTATCTGCTGGTGGAAAATCTTGCTGCGTATCAGAAAATTGTGCGGTCTCAGGAAACCAGCACAATCCATAAAACAACATAGATGGGTCTCTCTCAAGCAAAGTAAAGTGTGGAGCTTAAGAGGGCATATGCATCAGATGTTCAGCATGGAGTTGCTTATGTGACGTGATGCTAATGAACAGAAGAGTGCAGTATAGTCAAGTAATGCTTGTACCGTGGTTAATGAAAGCCGCAGGCCCAAGCCACAGCTGTGCGCAGCGTTTGCGTGTGGAGTACATCACGCTAAAATCATTGACCCCCGCCTGAAGAACAGCGCTGTCCTTGGGACTGAGCTCGGCCACGCAGCCCAACAGGACCTCCACGCGTTCACCTATAAACCTGCAAACAGGCAGACACATGATTATTTAATTATCATTCATACAAATAAAGGGGGGGGGGACAGATTACAGCAATATTACATTTCTGTTGACCTTTAAAATAAATGTATTAAAGACAATGTCGCCACAACAAAGTGGAACAAAGTCAGGTTGAAATATTTAAATATACATTTACAAATAAGTTATATCCATCTTGGAATTCAAACAAACAACAAGTTGTGTTAGTGACTAGTATGTTGTGTGTGTGTGTTCCGAGATCCAACTTTTGAGCGTTTGACTCGGATCTGGGTCGTGTCTGACATAAACGCTATAAATGCGATTTACCAACTGGGCCCGATAATTAATGACTACATACGTTTACATTATTATATGTAGTTTCTCTCATATATATATATATATATATATGAAAAAAAAACGAATTTCTTTGTGAAACAGCAGGTTCGGCGCCGGTGAGCGTTAGGCCTACTATTGCTACTGTGTGTTCCTCCCCAACTTTTCTGCACTATCCCTTGACTATTGACGGCGACATGGCGTCGCCTGTTGCAACATAATTGTAAGGTTTTGTTTATTCTTTCGGTACTCAGCAGATCTTTTGTACCAGAACGAGTATGGGTCAGTTAAAAAAATAAATAAATCCACGGTACTTCTCGGGTTCAGGTCTGTTTGTCGTCGGGTCCGTTCGGATCGCATCTCAATGTATACGTGAGAGCTTCTGACGGAATCAAAAGGTTATTTTGTTTTGATCGACAAGCTTTCTCTAAAATTATTTACTTAGATACCTTTAATTTACCTAGGCTATTGAAAGAGTCACCAAAACAAAAAGCAGGAGCAGTCACTGGAGTATGTGTGTGTGTGTGTGTGTATATATATATATATATATATATATATAAAATAAATAAATAAACAACCCTCTTGTGATAAGGTAGAATGTCTGAAAAGGTTCTAACATTAATCAAAAAGGAAGTAAAAAAACAACTCCGCTACCATAAACAATTTAATAAGACGGTGCTACGCCATTTCCTGCTGCGAGTGCTACTCGACCATGTCACCAGGCTCAGGTGACAGCATAAGAGTAATTACCAGTGCCGGGTAGAGGTGATTTTTGCTCCATTAGTCTCTGAGGAGTATCTGTCACAAGACTCTATCTTGACTCCACTATCCAACAAGAAGGCACCCATGTAGCGATACACCTGCAAACACACAAGTGGGTTAGCCCAAAGTACAAGTTGCCATACTATTATATTATACAGGGTTAGTACATACAGTTATACAGTTATACTCTATACTCATAT
>JAODUE010067608.1:0-38300 GCA_027564755.1 Amblyopsis hoosieri | reverse complement strand
CACACACACACACACACACACACACACACACACACACACACACACACACACACACACACACACACACACACATACATTTCAGACTTTATTACAGTATACAATAAATACATCAGACTGCTTGTTGTCCCTGTATGTGCCCACAGCTGCAGGGCTCCATCATGGTGGGGTCGGTCTTCCAGATCCTTGTGGGCGCCACTGGCCTCATTGGCTTTTTAATGCGTTTCATTGGCCCCCTCACCATCGCCCCGACCATCTCACTCATAGGCTTGTCCCTCTACGAGACTGCTGGACTCAAGGCTGGAAACCACTGGGGCATTTCTGCTCTGTGGGTAACATCAAGCTGTGTGACCACATCTTTTGTTAAACTCTCCAATTCGTGACAATATTAAAGAAGTGTTGGTGTGTAAATGTACTATTATATAAGTTGTTATATAAGTTGTGGCTTTGTTTGGTTAGCATGACTTTAAGGTGTCTTGTGCTCAGTGGGGAGGGCTAATAGTAATTTTCCTCGTCAGATGTACTGAACAGTTCTTGACTTGATCACAGGACCGCAGGGTTGATCGTTCTCTTCTCTCAGTACCTGTGTCAAATACCAGTCCCGATTCCTACCTTCAACAAGGTCAAGAAACTGCACCTGTCGAAGGTTTACCTCTTCCAGATAATCCCTGTAGGTTAAGATAATATATACATCCTTTTAATACATTAAAATGTGTTACTTTCTGTGTGGTGACTTTCAAAGCATATGATACTACTGCGGCAGAGCGACAGGTGATTGTGAACCGTGCTTGTTAACTGCTAACTTGCTAACTCCTCACGAGTGTTGAGGTGACCCTGAGCATGACCGCTAACCCTATCTTCCCCTGGTGAGTTAGGGTTTCACACCATCAGTGTCAATGTGTGTGTGTGTGTGTGTGTGTGGGTGAATGTGAGGCAATCCACTTTGGAGTGGCCAGAAGGTTGGAAAACGTTCTATAAATGCAGTCCATTTACTATTTATCAGCATCCATGTTTGTGTATTACATCCGTGTTTCTGTCAAAACAAAATGATAAAGCTGACCATGTTATTAGAGTGACTCCAAATGCTTACCACTGGATTGGATTATCTGACAAATCTGATTTATGTCTTAATTTACGACATAGCTCTCTGGGGCTCATGGGAAATGTAATCATTGCTGGAAATGTAATTGCTTCCATATAACTCCTCATAGTGCCTTTAGTAGGCTATATGATATAAAGAAAACACATTTAGCATATATTTTTGCTTGGTTAATATTACTAAATTAATTTTAATGTTAAATTAACTAATTAATTAACTAATTCATGTTAGATGTTTACCAGGTTCTTCTGGCCATCGCCATCTCCTGGCTGGTTTGTTACCTGCTGACCATCTATGACGTCCTTCCCCCTGATCCAAACCAGTACGGCCATTTGGCCCGCACAGACCTGAAGGGAGACGTTGTGGGCGAGGCTGCGTGGCTCAACCTTCCTTATCCTGGTAAGGATGTACTGTATGTGTGTGTGTATGTGTTCTTCTCAGTTAAAGGTATGATAAGTGATTGCAAAGCAAGTACACTTTGTTCTACAAATTCACCAAATATATCCTGGCGGTCTGCTAGCCTGCCATTATGTGTGCATGCTTAAGAAATAATCTACTACTACTACAAAGTCCTGGCTTCGAACACAAAGTGGTGCAGACCGCACACAACAACAATATCCTAGCCTTTACAATGTGTTTCCAATGTGTGCTCTACCAGCTTCAAAGGAAGCACCCTATGGCATTGAAGAGAGAGGTGTATTTGTTTTGAATACAATGTCTTTTTCAAAAATGTCTCACCACACCTAAAAACAATAAAAGCTGATTATGAAGTACAGTAGGATGGCATTTCCTCATACGCTGTCAATCATTAGCATGAAATGGCAGAATTGCTTGGTAACCAGTTGATTATACAATTGGCCTATAACAATATAATGTTTTAAACATCTAATATATTAAACAAGATTCAAAATGTACCCTTTACACACACACACACACACACATACATACATGCACGCATGCACGCACACACACACACGCATATACGCACACACACACACATACATACACACATACATACACATACGCACGCACACACACACACACACACGCATGCATGCACGCACACATACGCAAGAACTCACACACACACATACTGTATATATATACGCACACACACATTCATACATACATACACACACACATACGCATGCACGCACGCACACATTCATACATGCACGCACATACACACACACACACACACACACACACACATATATATATACACACACACATTCATACATACATACACACACTACTGTATATGATATGCTGGTTGCATACAGGTCAGTGGGGCGTACCAACTGTAAGCCTGGCAGGGGTGTTTGGCATCATGGCGGGCATCTTATCCAGCATGATCGAGTCTGTGGGAGACTACCATGCCTGTGCCAGGTTGTCGGGGTCCCCTCCTCCCCCCAAGCATGCCATCAACAGAGGGATCACTATCGAGGGCATTGGCTGCCTGCTGGCAGGGGCGTGGGGCACGGGCAATGGCACCACCTCCTTCAGCGAGAATGTGGGCGCCCTCGGCATCACCAAGGTGAGATGCGTACAGTGGTCACAGAGGTGATCCCCTTAAAGGTGTAATAATACACTTTATTTGTATAGCACCTTTCATACACAGCGTGCAACTCAACGTGCTTTACAGTTAAAAACATTTGAAAAACAAAGGATGAAGGGAACAAATGAAATTAAACAAAAATAAATAAAAAACTACGGAAAACTAGGTAAAATTATTGTATTATGTATTATTATTGTACTCCGGGCCTTCCACCCAATGATTTAGAGGGACTTTAACCACTCAGGGCCTTCCACACAATTATTTAGAGGGACTTTAACCACTCAGGCCCTTCCACCAAATTATTTAGAGGGACTTTAACCTGTAGTCAGCTCTTGTAAGATAGTTGTAAACTAATCCACATTTTGTTCACCAAATATCTCCCCACATTACACACTAGCTTACCGTTCTCTGGGCGTGCAGAAAACAGGATCTGGTACATCTGCACAGCCCTGGCTACGTAAATAGGAACACAAACAAAGTGATTACACCACTCACGACAACAATGCCGCTCGGCTATGCAATGCGCTTCAACGTGTGGGGGGCGGAGCCTCTGAGGGAGTTTGCTTTGATTTGAGTGACGGACAGTTGTTACATTTCTTATTTAATAGTTTTTTTTTTGTTTTATTGCATTCAGACACTTTGGACCGTCACGAGTGGCTGCAAATGAAAAAGTGATTAGGATGCAATACTTCTAGTGTCCACAAGGCGTGATTCACTCTCTTCTCGTGAGTGTGAGGAGGCAGATTGTGTTGCTCACTTAAAATAATATGAAATATTGGAGGTCTTGTGATCATATTCACATTCTCCTCCAATATTATCTAAGAAAAATAAAAAAATGGCTGCCATCATAAAACCCAACTGCTGACTTCAGAATGGGTGGTGTCACACACCACCATTATATACAGTATATAGTATACATACAGTATCTTAAATACATATTCTATGGTGTAATTTGAAAGTGTTTACTACATGTGTTCAATGTTTACAATGAAATAAATTACATTCACAATGTTAACTTGGGAACTGCCTCGGTGTGGTCGCAGGTGGGCAGTCGAACGGTGATCATGCTCAGTGGGGTTCTCATGATCCTGATGGGCGTGCTGGGTAAAATAGGAGCCATCTTCACCACCATCCCCACCCCTGTGGTGGGAGGCATGTTCCTGGTCATGTTTGGTGTGATCAGCGCGGCTGGTATTTCCAATCTGCAGGTAAACGGATCACCGTAGCGGAACGTCAATACTCCTCCACATTGTGTTCCCCTCGCTTCTAAACGTTCAGTTTGTATGATTGATCTCTCAGTCAGGTGTGCTGACTCATCTCATTTCACAGTTTGCAGACATGAACTCCTCCAGGAATGTCTTCATTTTCGGCTTCTCCATATTCTCCGCGCTCGTCATTCCTAACTGGATTAAGATGAACCCTGATCTCTTAGCCACAGGTACCGTACAATGGAGCCATGTTCCGCCTCATGTTTAGTTTGAAACAAATGTTTGTCATCCACAAGACATGCCCCCAACCACACTCCCCTCTAACCCCCTTCCCCCCGTATCTGCTCCCAAACCAATGACTGTAATCATGCATGCTGTTTGCAGGGGTGGAGGAGTTAGACCAGGTGTTACGGGTCTTGTTTACGACCAGCATGTTTGTTGGAGGGTCGTTTGGCTTCTTCCTGGACAACACCATTCCTGGTAAGATGAATCTTTAAAGTGACACTGTTTGAGACAAATATGTTGTTGTTATGTTGTCGTTTTGGTGTGACATTCAGAGAGCACATGCTCCTTACAGAGCTAAGTGGAGGACACTCTTGTGCACAGTTGTGATAATGCTATAATCAGAAAGGAAAAACAGGAATGTTGGGGTTCTGGGTACAACGTAATGCAATCAAGCAGTGTGCCTTTAAATGCGTTAAACTATATGCATCTAATTTATAAATTGAGGACCCCAATTATCTGCATAATATATGTATTTTTTCTTCGCTACTGTTTCTCTGAATAAATCCAGGAAAGGTTATTCAGTGCTAGCCCGTCTGAGATTAATTAAGAGGTGATTGTTTAACATGACACCACCTGCTCTGTGTTCATCAGGCACCGAGCGTGAGCGCGGAATTTCATCCTGGAGAAAATCGCACGCCAGAGACTCTTGCAACATCTCGGTAACTGAGGAGGATGTGTACGACCTCCCGTTTGGCATCACGTCTCGTCTATCCCGCTCCTCCTGCATCCGTTACATTCCTTTCTGCCCTTGGAGGGGCCGTGGCGCTCAGCACAAGCCTGAGGGGGAGACTGTTAAGTCTCTGGAGATGGCACCGATGCCTGGTGAAGCAGTGAGCATAGAGGATGGGATTGGAGGTGTAGCTCTGTAGTCACTGATCTAGCGTCAACGCGATGGAACCAAATGATTCAGTTCATCTCAGCAACATCATCCAATTTCATATGTATTATAAGACCTCCGGTTTTGGGAAAGGTGTAGAGAGTTTTAACCTGACATGCCAGAGGAATTGTTGTCACAAGTCCATCTGGGGAGCCTACATTGAGACTGTTTGTGAATGGCTGTACTTTCAAAAAAATACTTGGCAGTTGATTGGATGAACCCTCTCATGGAATGTTGACTTAGCGTCCAGTAACAACATTTATTTATTTATTAAAAGAGATTAAAAGTAAAATGATTATGTGGAAATATATTTCATTAAAAAAAAAATTGCATTGCCATTTAATATTAGGGTGCATTCAGTGGACTGAACATTTGTTACGTTTAATTGACTTTTTTCTCGAAAACTACTTTCAAAGATGCTTGCTGTGTTTAACGAGTGTGGCGAGTGTTGCTCAATAACATTTATTAAAATTGTATCTAAGAGTATTAATTAAAGGCTATTTGGGGTAGTTTTCCATCTTCACAAGCCTACCGGTAGCATACCAAATTATGCTTTCATTACCATCTTATTTTATCTTAAATGCATGCTGTCTCATTCTTATGTGAGATGTATGACATTTAAAATTGGAGTATGTTGACACAACCATTGTGGACATGTCCATCAAAGCAGTTGAACAAGGTTAGTGCACTAAAGCACCGACAGAGCAGACTACCATCATCTGTACAGCTGAAACAGAGCAGCTTTGTTAGCCACGTGAATGTTGCTCAACCCATGCTTAACCCCTCCTTATTTTGTACCCTGGCGTTCAGTCCACTGCCAATCACGTTCATTGAACTTAAAGTAAAAGTTACACCATCCTGAACACAGGGTTAGATTAAAAAATACATTTGCCTGATATAAAACGAATTCCGTATATAAGCCATGCCCACTTCCCGTCTTATCCAAATACAGATACAGAGACAAAATATAACGTCTCTGTGCAGCCCTAGTCCTCATACAGAAGAATGATATGTGAATGCAAAAAAATACACCGTTCTGAATCTATGGCTAATTCCTCTCGCATCACATTCTCTTAAACCAGAACCATTTCACGATCATGTTTTGTTGATATGCTTGCATTATTAGTAGAAACAACAGGTCACGGAAAGACTCCACACTTTTCCATGTGTGTTATTTCCTTCCAAAGGAAATGAAAGGGTGAAGCTGTAATAAACTATAACAATCTTGTCTCTGATCCAGACACCTATGACTTCGAGATATAGTTTATTAAAGCAACACAATGTAACTATTTGTATTTTTTGCTAGAAGCCTCCAATTGCAAAGTGTAATTCACTTTCATGCCAATCTCTCTAAAATCGCATTGCAGTACTCATTCATTTATTAACAAGCTGAAGAGTATGAAACCGGTGTTCTGAGGAGTTGTGCTGCTTTGCCCAAATGTATTACATAGAGTGCAAATCGATTGCGGAATATGTCATAAATATGGTATCAAAACATGCTCTCGATGGCATTGAAGGGAAACTTTGTCCAGCATGGCTAACTTTATTCTTATTGGATAGATTAGACGGACAGGAAAGAAGTGGGAGAGAGATTTCGAGAATAATTGGGAAATTATTGTGGATCAGATTCGTTCTCTAAAGGCACTATAAGGCCCAAATGGGCAAGGAGCCCTGACTGCACTTACCCTTAAATAATTTTATAGACCGTGTGAATAATTGGTAATTAACTGACTGATTTCAGTATTTACATTCTTAACTGACAAAAAGACAGAAATAAAACTAAACAAATCCATTCATTTTCAAGTTGAGGACAGGGGAAAATGTGGAACTACGTGAATGTTTTTTACCGTTCACACCCACAAGAGGGCAGAAATGTGACACCTATCTTGAATTTCAATGGTAAAATTAATCTAAATTCACAAATGACCAACAATTACTTAATCATACATTATCCTGTAAAATCTAACCATGTTGTGTACACCAACAACACGCATTAAGGAAAAGGTTGGGTATCACAGCGTTGCCAAGGACGGACTGCAGTGACTGACTATACTCACACAAGTGTGATCACACTACTGCACGGCACGGGGGCGTTGGCCTGCTTCGTTTACGACCTGAGCCGGTGCATCCCTCCCAAGACGAACTGTGAACCCATATTGATACTGAACTGTGGACATCCACTCACCATAGTGCCCTACAGCCATGCAGGCCAGAGCTCCTCAGCTCATTTGAACCTCCAACCTCAGCCGCCGAGTGATTTGGATTACAGACATGCACCACCATGCCCGGCAGGGGTTAACTTGACAGGGAATGGTCAAGTATAGCATGAGCTCAATCAGGTTCTCGTTTACAGGTCAATTCAGTCTGTCTATTTATGGTTTATATTATGCAGGTAGAAACTCAATGTGTTTTATATTAAAGCCTGCAGCAGGACTGTGCTTCCCAACCTGTTTATCGATAAATAATACATGAAAGTTTGAAAATATTATTTTTCAGAAAATATATTAATGATTTTCATTGACTGATTCAAGATTTTACATGAATCTTAAGTGGACAGACAGCTAATCAATTTAAAAACAGCAACATAGAAGGAACAAAGCCTTAACCAAACCCGGCAATTCTGCAGTGAAATGTCAAATATGGATACAACTCTGAATGTATATTCCTTGTTAATCCAGCAGGAGGCAGTATATAACCACCTACTTGATGAAAAGGTCGGCTATCAGAGCATCGCCAAGGCTGGACTGCAGTGTCTACTCACAGGTGTGATCCCACTACTGGACGGCACGGGGGCGTTGGTCAGCTTAGTTTCCGACCTGGGCCGCTGCACCCCTCCCAAAAACGACCTGGTGCTCCCGGGCTCCCACAGGAGCACCATATCGATCCTGAACTTAGTGTGAACACCCACTCACCATGGTCCCCTACAGGCCAGAGCTTGGTTTTGTTTATCATCGTGTCGTGACGCAATGTCGGTGTCATTCGTCTTGGCTCCTCCTACTACTCTCCAATATAACTAAATAAACATAATTTTCCTCATTTGCTTGACATTTTAACGTGATCGATTAAGGTTGCGACTTGAATTATTTGTTTTTTTTTGTTACTTCGTCGCTGTACGTGGTCGCGTACGGTTTTTTGATTTTCCTTTGTAATATATGAGTTAGCATGTGTTAGCCTAGCATACTGATCCTGCGCTATCCGGAGCAGGGCGGTATGACATGCCGCTTCCTTCTTCAACGTGATCTAAGGTTATTTCATGTTATTATTACAGTTAACACAGTCTATATTATTTCACATGGGTGGCTGTTTACCTTGAGAATTTAGTTTATTATTATTATTATTATTATTATTATTATTATTATTATTAGGTTTGTTCAGAGCGTGGTTACCGTAATTTGTCACTGTTGCTTTCCATCAGACCACTCGTTCAGCTGGATACTGAACAGGCTGTACTGGATACTGTACACAGCTGAGCTGAACATAGCTGATAAAAAGGTAAGGCTTGTTTGAGAGTTTTTGTTTTGTTTACCCAAACTATCATTTTCAATGGGTTTATAGTATTAAAGAGAACCAACAGTATACAATCTCGACCATTTTAAATAGACTTTTACGTTGCACATAATGTTCTTTTTCAGATAACTATTGCGTAATTCAGTTATTTTCACAAGGAAGTAAGTGTTTATGTAGAACCTGGCATTTTTTCATGATCTGAACATTACACAATTTAACATAGATCATTTGGTGTTTTCAGGACGTTTGACTTTGGAACGCCCAGTCTAACCACCTAGACAATATTCTGTTCCAACTTACACAATGGAAACCTCTCTAGTGACCCTGTCTGTAAGAGGAGACACATCCCCAGGTACGAAGCTTAGACTGCTTTAATTAAAGCCTAAACAGCATAATACATCCCTTTAGCTATTGTTGATGACATGATTTATGTACATATATTGTGCTATTTTGCATCCAGAAACTTCTGTGAACTGCAGTGTTGCTCATTGCAAATGTGATGACTTGTAACTTTAGGTGAGGTGATTGCGGTGGTTGGTAGCTGTGAGGCTCTTGGAAACTGGTGCCATCAAAAAGCTGTGACTTTACACCCCGTTTGTGAAAATGGGTAGGCTAACCGCAACTGCACATAGAATATTACACTTAAAACATTCAAATCTACTGTATTGCTTTGTGTACATAGATTTACAATAGAATACGCCCAATTAGGTTTTCCTTTCTCTGTTTGTTTTTCTTACAGTAATATGTGGGCTGGAACCATATCGCTGCCTACGGGTGTTGTGTTGACATATCGCTATTTTAAAGGGTTCTTCCTGGAGGCAAAGGTGAGCTCAGAGCTTGGTGTCATCATGGCACCCCAGCCTCATAGAATATTCCAGACAGTTTAGAAGGGATAGAGTGGCGCCACCGCACATTCACTTACGCATTCGACTTTTGGAAGCAGCCAAAAGCCTGTGTTAGAATTTCCAGTGCTCCACGCATGCAAAGTCAAAATTGTCGTTAGTGATGTAGGGTGACCCACCCACCCAAGAGACGAAACTGTTGCACTTTTGATTCCATAGATATTAATTAAATTGCTCTTGTTTGTATTCTAGTGTGTTTGGTTAAGATTTAGACTCAATACCAACAGCTTGGGAGACTGTCAATCAAACCATGAATCCATTCAGGATTTGTTAATTTTCTTATAGCATCATTGATTCATAGTTATTTGATTCTCTCTTTTACTTTTAATGAATGTGACCATGATAATAACCTGATCACTGTCCATATCTGTCCTTTTACTTTCTTTACAGCTCTTAAGGTGAACAGGTTTATTTGTGTTATGTTGATTAGGGTAGATACTACAGTACTGTAGAGCTTATATACCGTAAATTTGTCCAGTGACAGAGGCAGCGTGCATGAGAAATCTCTAGAGATGCCGCCAAAGTAATAGCTACTCTTCCACTGAATTAGTCCCTCGATCCCAGCCAAATGACGTGTTCTGGTCAGCCTCTGATCAGACCGTCGACCTCTCCAGTTACACTGCTCCAATGTTTAGGTGCTTGCACACTGCCCAGACTGGGCTCAACTTACACTGACGTTCTAAAGTTGGCAGTAGTTGGCTGCAGCCTTCGAATGTTGAGGAAACCAACTGCCTGCCCAGACTGTAACTGACAGGATAACTCAGACCTTGGATAACGCGAAGTGATTATCTCAACTGCAAACAAGTCGAGAGACATTACGGTAAACTACTATCGCAGTTGGACAACGGCTTGCTGCTTAGATGGCGAGTTGGGTTTTCTCTTGCCACAACTCTATTTTATTCGCCATCCTACGTCCAGAAGCTACTGCGAAGGGAGGTGAGTTGCTAATGGGACAGTTCTATAGCCACATAGACCCCTTCAATGAAAATCGCGTGCTCTAACATGGTACACGGCGAGTTGACAGGAGAACACACTCATATTGCGGTTTCCGCGACTCTGCCCGACCCGATTGGACATGTCAAACTCTAAAACCTCCAACCGACTAACACCGGTCGGGGCAGCGTGCAAGCAGCTTTTCGCTTCTGCAGTCCTCCATAGAATCTCTCTAAAAGAAAGCACCACTAACTAGTCTATGTAAAGGTTGGGAAAGCGATGCTGTCAAAACAAAAACACCTTTATCTTCAGTGCCATAGGGTTCTCCATCAGATGCGTTGCGGCACCCCACATTAAGAAAATGCATTGCCATGGCTGGGATATTGTTGTGTGGTCTGTGGCCACTATGTTTTGTATGTTTTGGGTTGTTTTTGTTTGGTTTTAAACTTGCTCAGGGAATGCAGATGGAAATGAGCATAAAGCTAAGTAGTAACAAGCATCTTTTCTCTCTTTTGAGGTTTATGTATTTTTTTAGATGTTCCCTTTTCTTAAAAAAATATAACATAAAAAAAAAATCGATACATTGTTTTAAAGAATCGATACAGTATCACGCAACATAATATCGCAATATTCGGGTGTATCAATATTTTCTTACACTTGTAGCCGGTTTAACATGTTCCCTTGGTTTGTGTGTGTATGTATATGTGTGTATGTATGTAATGCTTGGGAAAATGAGGCTTCTGTGGACACTACCGCACTACTTGATCAATTAAAGAGCTTCGCTACCGCCACACTACTGAGAAATGTAGTTTAACTAGTAGGGTCACTACAAGTAGCAACGCTACTGCCCAACACTATATGTGTGTGCATGTATACATTTGTGGGGAGCCACTTGATGTGTAAATATAGTTTTTGTTTCCTTCATTTCTTCCTCCTCTTCCATAACTAACAAATCCGCTTTTCAGATGTCTGTCCCGTGACGGCTGGGACAACCCTAGCCCAGGGATTGGTGACTATACCAAATCTAATTCCTTTCTTGCCCTCTGGTCAAAGTGACGGCCTTACGAGCAGCGTGGTGGTGGGCACACGCCGCCACGCACGTGTGTGTGTGTGTGTGTGTGTGTGTGTGTGTGCGTGTGTGTGCGCGTGTGCGTGCGTGCGTGCGTGCGTGCGTGCGTGCGTGCGTGCGTGCGTGTGTGAGAGAGTGTGAGGCTTGTAACACTCTTCCCCCAACATTGGCGTTTCAGACCGCAGGCGGCCCTTGTCAGGTGATAGTCAATAAGTGGGAGACACATCAGCAGCCACGCACGATGAACCCCACAGGTATAGCTCGTGAGACCACGGTGCACCGGTTGATACTGATACCCCACCCCCCCATCCTTGCTACCCTAGTGTGTTGTACCTACCCCAGTGCTTTTAGCTCGAGGTGGGGCAGGGTAATCAGGTCAGCACATAGTCGTGGTTAATGCTCTCTGTTGCCCCTCCATTGCCCTGCGATGTTCCCCTCCAAACAGGAAGCCCATATATGGTCCTCAAGCTGTTACCCTCTTTGAAGCGTGTACGATTGACTTTTCTGTGGAAGGTGCTCGGTTGTAGGGGCGGGGAAGGGGGGGGGGGCGACCGTTTGACTAAACACTATAACATGCTAGAGTCACAGAAATACTGTAATGGCTGACCCCACCTCGCCACATAATGGAGATGCCTGCTGTGGGCTTTAGGCTACCTTTTAGAAAAAGTTGAAAAAGGGGGTTATGTCTGTTCTGTCCAAGCCTGCATGCTCTGCACACCACCCCTGTCCATACTCTTCTATATTGTAGCTTGTCATTTAGCTGTAGCGCTTAAGGTACCATACAACTGCTTAGAAAAGCCGTCATAACCCATGTCAAGATTGTAGCTGTCGAAGCACTACTCTTGTTTGTGTAGGTTTGATTGAGTGAAAATAGTGTCATCAACACATGCTAAATGAACTTTAGAAACACACCTCATATTCGTATTTTATTTAATTGTGACATCCACTTTGACATTAAATTTTACCAACCCCTTGAAGTTGAGGAGGCTAAACTAAATTCAGGGCTGAAAAGTACTTTACCGTTATTATCCAGTAGCTGTACATAAAACATACTTTTTAGCCCTGAATTAAAGTATGTTTTATGTACAGCTACTGGATAATAACGATAAAATACTTTTCAGCCCTGAATTAAAGTATTTTACTGTTATTATCCAGTAGCTGTACATAAATTGTATCTGAGCAGTTTAATGAATATGATTCCTTGATCCTCCTTTTATGACTGTTTGCTTGATTGCAGAGGTGACGCTGAACACTGACGATGGCCAGTTTGGAATTCACAGTAAGTTGATAAACAACCACACTGTTCCTGTTCCAGATAGTTCCTGTTTGTAGTCCTCAGCGGGAAGCCTTCCCTTCTCAGATCAGGTGGAAGTGCGTAGATGTTTGTTTTCCCTTCTCACCAAAGTGTACCCCCCCCCACCCTTTCCCTTTCCTTGTCAGACGGGGCGGAGTGCGTAGACGCCGGCTGGCTGACACACCAGACGGAGATTCGTCTTCGTCTACACCAGTCCCAGAAGGAGCCTGTGTCCATTACCAAGAAGAAGTTCAAGAAGTCCCGCTTAAGGTAGGGTTCATGCCAGCACCCCTTAAGGTAGGGTTCATGCCCAGGTCCAGTCCAGCACCCCTTAAGGTAGGGTTCATGCCAGCACCCCTTAAAGTAGGGTTCATGCCCAGGTCCAGTCCAGCACCCCTTAAGGTAGGGTTCATGCCCAGGTCCAGTCCAGCACCCCTTAAGGTAGGGTCCAGTCCAGCACCGCTCACTGCAGGTCCCTGCGGACATAGGCAACAGATTAAGGGATTACTTGCACTATGTATACAGTGTTATATTTTCTACATTAATATGGCCGCAAACGACCAATTTGGCGAACTCAGGCAAACGTTCGTGTCGAACGCATTTGCCTTTGAACTGTTACATTTGAACGCCCTTCATCCGGTGCCTGTACATGTAGCACTCGTGTGTGTTTGTGTGTTTGTGTGTGTGTGTGTATGTGTGTGTGTGTGTGTGTGTGTGTGTGTGTGTCTTTTTGGCAGACAAGACCATGTCTCCAGACAAATACTGAAGTTTACAACGTACAACATTGTGTGTGTGTGTGTGTGTGTGTGTGTGTGTGTGTGTGTGTGTGTGTGTGTGTGCGCTCCACCAGGATCAAGCTGATGCTGGAGGGCATCGAGGAGGAGGATGAGGAGGAGCTCAGCCCTTTGTCCTGGCACAAGATGACCACCACCCTGGGCATCAGCCGGATCAGTGATCGCGACTACAAATCCCGCCACTCCCAGCCCGAGTGCGGCTACGCGCTGGAGCCCTCCCAGTGGACGGAGTACAGCGTCCACACCATGGACCCCGACAACCTGGAGCTCACCTTCGAGTTCTTTGAGGTAAGTGGCGAATAGGGTTGCACCGTTGGACGATGCCGTCTTCCATCGCTGATGGCTGACAGTCATCACGATGTTGAGCAGGCATTATACACGGTTAATTATACACGGCCCTGGCTCCGTAAATAGGAACACAAACAAAGTAGCGAACATCGCTCACATCAACAAAGACACTTGGCTTTGCAATGCATTTCGGATGTGTGGGGCGGAGCTTCTGAGGGAGTTTGTTTTTGTTCTGAGGTGGAATTTAGCAAGCGTTCTCGAGAATGACCCTGCCTTTTAAACACTTTTGGTAAAATTCTGCAAATTTTTCCTCGCGGTCTGCTAGCTGTCCCTTCTGTGTTTCACAAAATGAACCTGGTGTTCCCACACAACACTACTTAGTAGTAGTAGTAGTAGTAGTAGAAATCTTTAATGTCCCCACAGGGCAATTTTCCTTACAAACAGTAGTCAACACATATACACACAGTACACATACAATACATACAGTATAATAATAATAAAATATAATAAACTTAAAGTGGGGGGAAGGGGGTTCATTTGTGCGGACCAAGCCACACAAAACTATCCATTACTTGTGCCTTGTACCTTTAAATGTGTATTCAATTCAAAACCTTCAAAAGAAACCCAACCATTGTTGTAGTGAATCATTTATGAGCACAAGTAACCTATTAGGTTAGGACATGTCGGCTAAATTAACACTGTGTGCAGTATACAAACCAGCATCAAATTCTTGAACTAAAAACATTTTCTTTATTTAATGTTACACTTCAGACAAGCTAGATGTCGTATGGCTAGCAAACTAATTAAGTCACTTTAGCCTTGATCCTTTTAGCTCAGAAGGGGCAGCTGACTTAAAACCACCGACTGCTGTCTTCAGTCAACTAACTACGGTACAGGGTGATGGAATTGATGCCGCACATGTGCAGTGTTGACAAAGGCAGCTGTGAACACTTTAGGAGGATATAAAGTGAGGTTTCACATGGATTCAGCCTAGTCCTCCACTAAAAACTACAACGGAGATCTTCATTAATGTTTGCCACGAAAGTATAATGATACGTCATAAGTCAAGTTAAATTAATTCAGAGGTCGAGATACTTGGAATGTGGAATTCTCTTGAATTTAAGAACATTACATTTGTCTGCAATGTAGGGCTAACTTAAATGTATAGTATCTTAAAGGTATAGTATCTTAAAGGTATAGTAACTTAAATGTGTAGTAAGCTCTGCAGGGTGAGTACCGCTGATACAGTGCAATAGCGTTAACATTAAACGCAGTACCACCCCTGGCCACAGGAAGACCTCAGCGAGCAAACGGTGGTGGGGAATACCCACCCAGGACACGTGGGCGCCGCTTGCCTCCTCTCCTCCTCCTTCGTGGAGAGCGGGAAGGACACTGGCATCGTCACGCTTCCTATCATGGGCCGGAATTCCAGGCAGACCATCGGCAAGGTCAGAGGTGAGGACGGAGTTCGCATGTTTTTATGTTCTTTTTTACTTTTCTTTTTTCTGCATACATGTTTTCGGAACATTTAGCGGTTTAGTGCGGTTTAGCGCTTTTTGGCGTCAAGGCCACAGTGTCTGTGTGTGCGAGACTTTGTATGTCACACATTTCTGCCGCTGTAAAATGCCACCGCTTGGCTCGGATCCTGGTTTAACAGCCACAGGAGCTTCCATGCTCAGTTATACATCACCGAAACATAACAGGTGAGCCGGGGAGAACATTTGGGGATCTAGTGGAACTATATTGCAATCGATGTGGTTCCACGTGCACGATAACACAATCGACGACTACTTGATGTTATTGAACTGCTTAATAAATAATATGCGTGAATTACCTATGTTGTATTATCCTGCCCACCAACTGCACCCCCCCCCACCCAGTGGACTACCTGGTGATCAGGCCGATCCAGGGCCTGCAGTGTGACATGCGCAGCTCCTTCTCCAGGTACTGGAAGAAGAGGAACGCCCTGGACGTTGGTCACCGTGGAGCCGGCAGCACCCACACATCCAGGAGCAAGAAGTGAGTAGCGCCCTGCACACCCTCGCCTCCCCTCTCCCCCCCTCCCCCTCTAATAGTCCTTACCCGAGGTGAAAGAGCAGGTTAAGGGGGTGTTGTATGTTTCCATGTGAAATGTGGGCTGCACAGCCCTTTGATACTGTAACGTGATTAAGGGCTGTATAAATACCCTTTACTTGACTTGAATCTCTACTGGTGAGGTAGTGCTTGTAGGCAAGTATCGCTACTCGGCAGCCATCTTGGTAGCGTCTCTGGGCAGTTATTTTGTCCTACCCACAGACAAGATTTTATTATTTGTGTGTGTGTGTGTGTGTGTGTGTGTGTGTGTGTGTGTGTGTGTGAGTCACACCTCAAAATAAAGAGTCCGACTTGTTTAACGTGTTACATGCTGTGTATAGAGAGATACACGCCTTGAAAATGTACAGTGGTTAAATATTGTTCTGTGTTTTGCAGGCACCACAAAGTTAGGGAGAACACCATAGCCTCCTTCAAAAGTGCTGCTACACATGTGAGTTTGCTGAACTATCAATAGCCATAGTACTCTGTGGTTTGTTATTAGGCAGCATTATATTTGGTTCATGTCTTGTCTCTAGGGTGCTGCATATGTGGAGTTTGATGTGCACCTTTCCAAAGACTCTGTTCCTATCGTCTACCATGACCTCACTTGCTGCATAGCTACTAAAAAGGTGAAACAGGCTTAGTTGAAATGCCTTTTTTACGCTAGCTTGTTTGGCAAAAGCAACTGTGAGTGTGGGAGGGGCCAGAGTTGTTGTATTATGATTTCAAACGTCGAAGAGCAATGTTGCCATATTGAAGATGAGAACTGTGTTGTCTGACTGAGTGTCTGACAGTAATCGCTGTTCTTTGGCAGAAAAATGACAAGACCTCTCTAGAGCTGATCGAAGTGCCAGTTAAAGATTTGACTTATGACCAGCTTCAGCTCCTCAAGGTAAATGCCTCGCTAACTTCAGCTCAACAAGATTCACATCCATTAGTAGCTGACGGCGGTCTAATCATTTTTTTTCCCCAATAAAGTCCATTTTATTTATCTCTCCGGTGACGAGCATTAGTATTGCATAACCAAATTAAATGTTATGAACTCAATCTTTTTCTAGTGTTAGTTTGTCCCCAATATGTAAATACAGTATGTCTGCATGACCTTGAATGGTTTTGTATGCACTGCAATGCGCCTGTTATTTCTAAACTTTTATGGTGTTCTCTCTTGCCAGCTGGCCCATGTCGCTGCATTGAACGTGCACGATCACAACGGTAATTAAACCCTTTCAATCACAATGTTTAGTTGATAAGTTGCAATTGCAAATATGAGGATGGGCTTGTTTTTTGTTCCGCTCATAGTTCAGGTTCAATCCAGGTTTTATTTTGACGCTAGTTTGCCTCTCTGCTTGCTTTGTCTTCAGATCTGTTGGAGGATGAAGAAGAAGTGGACGAGCACCAGCCGTTCCCCTCACTCTCGCAGGTAAATGTTAAGAGAGTTCCCTCTCTCAAGTACAGTACCTGCTTTATTTATTTTACATTTACGTCATTTGGCAGCTGCCTTTTGTCCAAAGTGACTTGTCAATTGGCAGGTTATACACCAGCAATTGTAAGCAAACAATATTCTATTGCAATAATAGCATTCCATTTTTCGAAGGGCATTAATTAAGAGCAGAGAGAAGATAGGGGAATTCGAAGAAGACACTTGAGATATAAGTATTAAGATGTGGAGAGGTCACTAGTCGAGGAACCAAGGTGGACTGTGAAGGGGTGTGACTTTAGTCTCTTGCGAAACACAGGTAGCGTTTCAGCAGTCCTGTCTGTTGACGGGAGTTCGTTCCACCATTGTGGTGTCAGTACAGAAAGAAGTCTAAGCTTTGATGAGCGAATCCAGACCTCGTAGCGATAGCGGTGCCATCTGAGACGCTGGAATGAAATGCTCTTGTTGGGGCCTGGAACCGGACCGTTGCTTGGAGGTAGCTCCAGGCAGTTACTGCCTTGTAGGCCAACACCAGTGTCTTGAATTCTATGCGAGCTGCAATGGGGAGCTTGTGAAGTTGTCGGAAGAGAGGGGTCACATGGGAGAAGTTGGGTTGGTTGAATACCAGGCGGGCTGTGGCATTTACATGCTGTCAGAGTCTGGTAGAACACATAGGTAGTCCGCTTAACAGCGAGTTGCAGTAGTCCAGGGGGAAATTCACTAGAGCTTGGACCAGGAGTTGAGTTTTAGCTCAGTTGTCACATCAAAGTTTGATATAGGATTGTGTCTTCTGTGCCTGTCCAGATATTCCATGCGGTCCCTGAGAATGTGGGCTTCAACATTGAACTCAAGTGGCTCTGCCAGATGAAGGTGGGTCCTGCTAGGGTTCTCATAACGCAGTAACTCTGATGCTCCTACTGTATGTGTGTACTGTATATACCACATACTGTATGTCTGTGTATATCTATGAATATAGCCGCAAAAAAAGATTAAGAGACCACTGCAGCAGTTTCTCCGAATTTTACTATTCATATACATTTGTGTGTTTTTTAAATGTTTTATTTAGATGTAAAAATGTGTTTTTGACATTTACAATATATTGATGCTATTATATTTTGAAAAATGTGCAGTGGTCTCCATTTTTTTTCCCCGTGGCTGTATATACTATCGGCTTCCAAAATGGCCTCTATTTTATTCTCGTTTTCATTTCTGCGGTTTTGTTTGGGGTCAGGATGGCTCATGGGAGGGCAACTTGTCGTCCTACTTCAACATGAACACCTTCCTGGACATCATCTTGTCGTGTGTACTCCAGAATGCTGCCAGTCGACGAATAGTCTTCTCCTGCTTCAACCCAGACATTTGCACCATGTTAGTGCACCAGGTTATCCATGGTTCTGTCAGTGGCTCTGAGATTAGATTAGGTCTTGGAGAAATGGCCTTCAGAGAGAGGAAATATCCTGTCCTGCTTTATGGATCGCTCCAAATGATGATTAGGAATGATAACAGAAAGATAACAATTTTTAAAACCTCTTCATCTCCAAATCTTTCATAAAAGCATGCTCATACATTAATTGGTGTCAAATTAAGCCTGTGGGTTTTATTATGAATGTCAGAAAATTTGAAATGTGTGTGGACTTATACAGTCACATATAAGTCCATAAATATACATATGTGTGCTTATATATGCCATTATTTTGGTAATGTATGTACTATTCTACAGTCTGAGTCATTGAGAAATTCCATCATGGCCGTCTTTGGGGTGAACGATGACATAACTAGAAATGGTCGCTGAATAGCTCGAGCTGTGATTGGCCAAATTTGACATGTGACCCTTTAAAATATTCCTTTGGGTCCGGGGAAGAAGGGAAGTGTAATTTTAGATTCAGTGTAGTCTTGTATAGGTATGGGGCGGGGGATATATAAAATAAATATATTTGTTTAATATTTTAAATTTAAAATCATGATTATTGTTTATATTTATGTTTCTTTTTTTATTATCCAAAATATTCACATAGATCTGACCTGAACGATTCCAGACTCCAGTTCTGCTGACTGAATCAGCTGTTATGTGTTAGCTAACATGCTTCCTATCACCCCCCCCCCCCCGGATAGGGTGCGTCAGAAGCAGAACAAGTACCCCATCCTGTTCCTCACTCAGGGCGTTTCCAACATTTACCCCGAGCTGATGGACATCCGATGCCAGACGACTCCGATTGCGATGAGCTTTGCCCAAAGCGAGAACATTCTGGTAAGGTGCAGAAGAGACCAGCGTGTGTGTCTTTCCCCTTTTCACTTATTGAGATCTACTGTATGTGTTTATTTTACGCCTAAATACAGCAGCAAACAATTTTCTATGTAAAGATATAGTGGAGTAATGGTGTCCTGAGCAGAGAATGACCTCACACTCGGTCTGTGTGTGTGTTGTAATCTCAACTGCCGTTCATTGTTTTCTCTCTCTCTGTGCGTGTGTGTTCGTGTTCCCCGAAACGTGTTTTGGTGTGAGATGCTGGGGCATGTTAGTAGTGTGCCATCTAGTGGCCAGTAGGTCATATATATCCACTTTAATGTAGCCCTGTTGCTGAACCTGCCAAGCCACGTAACATCCTCACAAAGCGGCCTGGCTCCTCCTCTGCCCCCTGCAGGGCATCAGTGCTCACACGGAGGATCTTCTCCAGCACCTGGGCTACATCAGGGAGGCCCACGCCAAGGGCCTGGTGGTGTTCTGCTGGGGGGACGACAATAACCACCACGAGAACCGGGTGCGGCTGAGAGAGCAGGGCATCGACGGGCTCATCTACGACAGGTGTGTCACCTGCAGTACACACACAGTCCACACGGGGAGCCCACAGACGTGAGCCTGACTACAGTTAAGGATTTACATGTCCTTGTGTACACACATGTACGTGCGTGTTGACTTTTGACAGGTTGAAATGTAGTTCCTTCTCGGTTAATTATCTTCTTAACTATCCACCCCATTTTGTATGAGAACTACTTGTATGACGATTGGCTCCAGGGGTCATTCGGGTCTCTGGACCCCTGTTTTTGGTACCCCTTGTCAATCATCCCAGTGAAAATAATTTTATTGCGTTTATTTTTACAAAAGCAGTTGTCTTGTTTGCCTTGTCGAGCTGTAGCTTTTATTATCTCTCTGGCCAAAGCTGTATTCTCTGTCCTGCTAGTTTTGTACTTTAATACTATGTGATCAAGTACAGGCAGGCTTGTGAATGTGTTGTCATAAGCTAATGACACCTTAATGAATGTGTACTGTTTGGTAGATGAGATGAAAAGATGTTGCTTAAAGTTTGTTCCGGGACAAAGAACAGCATGATCCTGCTGTGACCATAGCTGCAAGGTCAGCTAGTGTATTCAGCTGCGTCAGGAATATTTGCCGCTACACCATGACTCTTGCCCTGCAGAGAATAGTCAAGTGTTACGCAGTCTGTAGCTCTCTGAAAAGTGAGACTGAAACTAGGTTTGACATGTCCAGAGTTTTCGTCATAACTGTGCCTTTTTCTTTCAGAATTTGTGAATGCTTGGTGCCAAATTTTCACTGAAGTTCTCCAGATTCCCGTAATGTCTCTCTGGTTCCTGGTTGTGTTTTTGTTTTGTTTACGCACCCCTATTGCTCTGTGGTTGTTTGTGTTTTACTTTGGACTCCAAATGCTGCGTGAGAGCCCACATCCCCCCCCTTGATACATAGTGGGAACAGAGCGATGCTCCTAGACATGATGCAAGACTGTTGACCTCTCTTGGGAGCCGTGACATGCAAAACTGCATTTTCTCTCGTGTTTTCATAGAACAGTGGCGTATTGTGTCGCTGGTATGCATTGGGCTTAATAGTTTGATTGAACTAAAAACCACATTTTGATTGGTCAACTGCCCTGTGTATCATTTTTGGGACTAGTGTACCTACTTGACTATTAAGTCTATACCGGATTCATGCATGTGTGTTGTGTTTGGATGCGCTAGTTACCTTACTTTGTCAAAGTAAACAACTTTGACAGTGCATGAGATGGCTGTTGAAAAATCTGCTTCAAATCTGCTTCAAATATGTGTCAAATCAAGCCTCAAACTGTATACCAGTCACATTTACCCATGGCTACTGTTTTTAAAAGTGTTAAAGGCATGATTCTCACATACATACAGAGTATGCATACATATAGAGTTAGTTATCTGCATCTGTGAATAATTTTTAATGGAATATGATGGAAACCTGCATGTTGACCTAGTATTAATAGCCATACTGTATATTGCTTTGCATTTGAAAGATGTCAGTATGCAGAATGGTTTTATTTGCATTGCTGGTGTATATCTTGAGAAGTGCAGTATTCTAATGTCGGCAGTTAGAAATTCACCAATGTAGCCTTAAACATTGCTCTCAGCTAAATTGTTCCTGCTATTATAGTCTGGTTAACCCTATCGCTACTTTGGATGGCGGACCAATCAGTGACCGGTGGGTGGCTAACAGTGGCTAAGTGCGATGATGTTGATTTCTAGCATTTATTTCAAAATGGTGGTAGAGCTATGAATTGATAAATGGTCGTAGCTACGCTGATTGGTTAATTGGCTGTTCCAATAATTAAAACATTTACCAGAGCTTATTTTGACTATGAATGCAAAGACTGTTGACAATCATCAATGGAGCATGTATTCACAGAGTTAATTTTGGGTCTCATTACACTAGGCTGCAATGTAGTTGCCATCATTAAACACGGATGCATGAAATGAATCTGCTTGACACTGTAGTGTAAAAATGATTCACTAGCGAGGTAGATTGGAGTAAACATAGTAGTATTTACATTCCAACACCCTACAAAATGTTGAAACCTCCTTTTTGTTCAATTATCTTGTATGCAATAATGAAAATACTTTATCTAAGAAGGTAAAAATAACGTTTTACTGTAGCTCTTCAAGAGAAAGTGGCATTATCAGGAGAAACCTGCTAGGTTAGCACGTTGGACTGCCGCATCGCTGATGGCTGGAGCTCCACACGGGGAAGGGAATGCGTGGCTTCCGTAACCGTGGCTACCGCCCGTGTTAACTGCCCCCACCCTCCTTGCCCTCCCTCTCAGGATCTGCGAGGACCAAGGGGAGCAGGCCAACATCTTCAAGGTGGAGGAGCAGCATTCCCTGCAGGAGGTGATCAGCGAGGAGACTCGCAAGAAGTGCTCCTGCACGTACTCCATCCCCTGCACCTCCCTCTGCCCCTCCCCCTCCCCCTGCCCAGCGCCACTGGAGGGCGACCAGGCCGTCGCCGCCACGTCGGATTCTGGAATCAACTCCTCCTAGATGCTACCACTATCACTACCCACCACCCCTGTCTTACACTCTCCTCTACCCCTCCTAGATACTAGCGCACACCACTATCACTCCCCACCATCTCTTAGTATTATGCTCTCCTCTACCCCTCCTACTACAGCCACCCATACTGCACTTTTGTTTCAGAGATACGCTGTGAGCTAGGGCAGGCATTTTGGGACCTGGAGACACTAACACAATATTTGTATTTTATTTTATTTGTAATTTTTTTGGTATGAGGAGGCCATTTTTTTTTTTTTTTTCATGGATGGTGAAGCAGGTGAAAAAGAACATGGCTGCTGAAGCAATACATTATTTTTGCCAAATTTGTGTCACAGTATCGCATGAACATATATGTAGCCTGTAATTATTCTATTTTTGTTATTATTTTGTTAACGTTTTTATTATGAGGTTCACAAATGAGGCCTATTAAGAAATGGGGCTTAATTTTCTACTCAACATTGTGAACTATTGTCTGCTCAAGGAATTTATTTTCTGAATGTGTGTGAGCGCATGCATGGTTCAGAAATTATGACTATACTTAATGTGCTATTATACTGTATCCACATTAGGTTTTCAATACAAATTATATTATAAATTAAACAAAAATGTAACATCACTGATTAAATTAGAATATATGTTTTCAGTTAAAAACTTTTTTGTGTTCTGAACTTTATTTCTGAATCAAATGTATTTTCCTGTGTTTTTAAACAAATAATTTGTATTGTATTCTCATGATAAATGTGCTTTACTGGAAAGTAATGCTGACACAGAACCAAACGTTATCCAGCACGACAATCTCTTATTTTAGGGCTGTAAAATGATACTGTAATGGAGTGGAATGCCTTACTTGCAGTAAAATTAGGTACTCCGTTAAGGCAGATTGCGCATACTACCATTTTAAGACAGACAAGTTTTAAGCATGGAAAAAAATATTTCTGAATGCAGTGGATTAATCTTGCTTTAATATGCACTTAAAAACTTCAGACCAGAATTGCTTTACTAATGTGCAAAATAGATATATAGATAGTATGGTTTTCTATTATCAACATGAAGAACCTCAGCCAACCTCTTACCATGGTTTTTACTAAGAGAACATGTTTTGCACTTTCAGTAAGTTTTTTTTCTTTTAGTGTTATTACTGTGTAAAAAAATCAAATATATAATATATAGATTGTATTCATGAGATAATGCTGTGTAAATATTGAATGTCCAACACTGCTAGAACCATCATTCTCTGCAGATTTGACATTTTGAATGAATTAGAAATAATTAATCATGTCAGTAATACTACTGCCATGACAATATTGGATGAAATAAATGGAAATATTAAATTGAAATTAAACCTTTCTGTTCTTACTGAAACCTTTACAATATTATGTTTTTCTACAACAGTTTTTCTAATTAAGACCACTGCAGCCATTTCTCAAATATTACTATACATTTTAATTTTTTAAGTAATAAATTTAGGCTACAGTTTTAGGTCTTAGTATATTTTCTATAATGGGCAGACGTTTTTTCCAGGTATGTATTAACCACTGACGTTTGCTTCGCGTATTCTCCAGTTTTATAAGTGGAATTGTAAATATTTGAACATTTGACACAATCCGCATTAGTACGCCTACGGTCATTTGCTTTATCTCATTAATAATAATGCGGTTCCTTGACCTTGTGTGCGTTTCATGCGGTCTCACGTTATTCTTGACGTCTTATTCGCCCCCCCTGTACAGTTCGGTGGAATTCACTGACTTCACAAGGCATACTCTATGGCATGATGCCATATTATCGTTGAATTCTTATTATATTATGTAACCTGCGCTAACCTGCACATGAATGCGAATAAGATGTAGGCCCCGTTACAGACAAATACACACGTCCTACGACGTACGAAGTCAAAACAGATTTTATAATTAGTTATTCACCGTGGATTTTACCTTTATGTCATCATGTTATTGTTATACAAAACAATATACGGTACAAATGTGTAAACACAATATAATATAAACAGTTCACAACATAAAATGGTTTGTGGCATTTGGTGAATAATATTACGTAACAAGACTTCTCATTTTTCTCGGGAGATGTAGTTCAGTTTCCCTGAAGTCAACGTTTTATTTTGTCGAAATAAAACTACATATCCCACGAGGCATCACCACTCGACGAAGCTGAGCAGGTGTACGCCTTGGCTAGCGCCTAACGCCAAATAAAACCATCGACGGTAATCCTGCTTTCCACAGTGGAATCCAATCCGCTATTTATAACTAGTTGTTAGTTAATGCATTAAAACAAGTCAAAATGGACAACACCGGGAAAGAAAAGGAAGCGATTCAGCTAATGGCTGATGCTGACAAAAAAGTGAAATCGTCGGGATCTTTCCTTGGGGGGATGTTTGGAGGGTAAGAGCACTGCACCAAAGCCCGAGCACCTAGCTAGCTGGCTAGGTACTGTGGGTAACAGCTCATGATAGCTAGTCGTATTTGCATGCAACATTTATTTTATAAGTATTAGCACATTTTACGTTGTTACTCTTACGTGTTCTCCACCAAGGAATTATGTGACGTTTGTGTTCGATAACATGATGGAAACACAGAATGTGAATAAACCGAGTTATACCGTACGGTACCGGGTACATTCACTGGAATCATTTTTTTTCTTTTTCGTTTGAGCGATGTAAACAACCATGCGAGTCACGACTCCATTTAATTCACGCCAATATATTAATGTTAGTCGTATAGGCTCAATGCTTTCTGCATTACTTTTAGAGTGAACCATCATGCAGTATTTTCACAGATAACTGAATTGAACTGCGATTCCTGTGCCCCGGCCCATTGCCATTGTTTATTTATTGCCATAAAGCAATTGCATGTTTTTTCTTTTTAACGGGATTGAATATGGCATCATCCTACAATTAAGATACCTTCTTGACATATTAACAAGCCAGTAGAATGTGATTTGACGTTTTACGTGATATGACAAACAATAAAAGCATGTGTGCTGCGTGTGTGAAGCTTCCGTACAAATGCATGACTCAAATACACTCTAGGACACTATTCTAGTAGTTGTCCTATATTACACTAGATCTTACAAAACGTCATCTCCTGTGCAGCCAGGGGCTTTTCTCCGGCTACTTAATGATATCCACCAGTGATTGGATGGGCAGAGTATTATTTGAGCTTAAGGGTTTTCCCAGAGGTCAACTCCATGTCATGGAGAATATGGAGATTTATTAAGCCATATCAAAGATATTGGACCAATAACAAGATGGAGCACTGTAATACATTTCAATGGAAGCAAAAATGGAAGGCTTCTGGTCTCTTAATTAAGTGGGCGTGTCACAAATGGCATTTTGCCGTGGAGGCTGATGTAGGCAGCGCCCAGACCGATACATTTACCATGCATGGCCTGAAACAAAGTCAATTTACCTCAATATTTTGCTGCAGAAATTCCGTTGTGGCCTCAGATTGACCGTAGGTATCATGGAACGCTCAGAAGCTCTGGTTTGCATAAATGGTGAAAGTCTCACACTCTGGTGCCACCCTTATCTCCCTTTAGCACATCTGCAGCAGGAAATCAGATGCATATTTAACCTGAGAGAACCTCCACTGTTCTGTTGTATTTGGTGTCATGATGACTTTTTTGTCTTACGGTCTTTATTGGTGTTTCCCGTCATTTGTTCAGAGGACCTCACAAGGTGGAAGAGGCATGTGAGATGTACTGCAGAGCTGCCAATATGTTCAAGATGGCCAAGAATTGGAGCGGTGGGTTTCTGTTTCAATGCTGATGTTAAGACCTCCCCCTGAATATACGTATGCACCAATTGTTAAACTCTTGGCTGACAACGATGTTTAAAATGACACAATAGCTGATTGCCGATACCGATGTTGGTAACGGCACCCACTGCCCTCTTACTCTATGCCAGAGTCGTGTCCAGGCAGTGGCTGTTACCGGTAATTGGTGGTTAGGTTATGATAATGGAAGGATCCTCTACAATTTATCATTTAGCCAGTGCAAAATCCACACAACAGATGAACATCGGCCATCTGTGAATGTCATCTTATTTGCCGATATGTCGGCCGATACGGTGTTAGACCGATATATCGGGGCGTGCCTAGTACGCTGAAGACTGAATGTTAGTAGCATGTGTCTGCACCTGATCACCATCTCCTCTCTGCAGCTGCTGGAAGTGCTTTCTGCAAGGCAGCACGTCTCCACATGCAACTCCAAAACAAGCACGACTCTGCTACCAGCTTCATTGATGCCGGAAACGCTTACAAGAAAGCTGACCCAAATGGTGAGAGTTTTTATGTATTTTCTTTATTAAATGTTTTCTTCTTTCATGGTTTTACTATTGACTGTTGCTATTGCACTGCCCATTAGTAGTCACGAGTGACCATTCCGTACTTGAAATGGGGCTGGTGGTGTCGAAATGTAGGCTGATGTACAGTGGGCCTGGTGAAGGATTCAGCCAGCTTGTGGTGTGGAAATGAGGTGGAGGAACTGGGCTTAGTCCACAGGAAGTGGTTGAGTCCTTAGATATGTTAATCGTAGAGGAAACCCATCCACGTGCATTTCCTGTGTCATTTCGTGTGTCAGTTTGTCTTTGGTAATCAAAGAAAGGGATTATTAGAATATGCTTTTACTGTATTGTCTGAGCTGGACAGTGTTTGGCTAAGCTGTGACACTCTTTGACCTCCCATCTCCTTTAAGTAATAATTGTAATAGCAATATGAGGCTAGGTCCTGTGTCTAATCCTGAACATTCCCAGCCAACCCGTAAACATAACTGAGCAAGATTATTAACACCTACCTGCTCCAATGCTTGTAAATTGTATGCACTGTAACCTTTTTAGGATTAAGGCTTCAACAAAATGACCTAATTGTAACGATAAATTCCATCAGCGGCCTGGGCGGCCTAGGTTTGGGAAGCATATGGGTTTGTGTGCTAGATACTATACTAAAAATATCAGCAAGCATGCTGAATGACTTTTGATCAGTGGTTCTAGATGTCATCCCTCAGTATTAATGTGATACCGAAGCATTATTTATATTTAAAAATGTGTACAGCTCAAATAAAGTGCGATTGTTTTATTTCCCCTCCATAACATTATCTGTGGATTAGGCTAGAGTGTTGTGAAGTGTTGTTCCACTGAAAGGTCTATCTGAGAAATGTTTGCTAACTGTTGCCTCCTTTTCCCTTCATGCTGCCAATAGAGGCAATCAAGTGTTTAAATGCAGCCATCGATATATACACAGACATGGTAAGATGCAGAGCGAGAGACCAACTCCCACACAAAACCTTTCTTGTCACGTCATGTCACCTTTTGTCTTCTTGAACGGTGTGTTGTTGCAAAATATGTCACCAAGTCATAAACATTATTATTATTATTATTATTATATTAAACATTTTGGAAGCATTATATTCAGTTCTTTAAATATGGAACTGTCAAATGAAAAGGCGTTTGTCATTCATTATGGTGTACTCCACACAATGAATGACCATCCTTAACTTGATTAAATACTAATGGCGTCTGTCGTCAAAGTGCTACGTTTTGGTAGGATAGCCCCAAATCCTATAAATTGTCTAAATCTGGTATATCGATGTTGTAGGAGGCAAAATAGAGGATTTATGGTGTTTAGAAATGCATGAGGTCTCCTAACGTCCTACATTTTTATATGCCAACATTAAATGATAAAATATTGCCTCCATCATGGTGAACATCTTGGTATATTTTGCTTATGTTTTGTGAGGTGTGATCATATTGACATACTATGCAGAAGTTCCCTTTTGGTCATCTGTTCTACTGCTGGGTCTGTAGGACACCTGCTACAGGCTGCATGCTGGAGACATCTCACCATCTTGTCTTCTATTTCCATTCTGTGATGTGGTGCACTTCTGTTGGTCCTGCTCCAGTAACCCAGTATTCAAAATAACTAATAACTCCACGTGCATCTAAACACCACTACTGCAGCTACAGAGGTTCACACGGCTGCACAGGTCTAGTTAATGTGAGCCATCACCCCAGGAGCACCTAGCGACCATTAGGTTACACTGTCAGCACAGCCCAGGTGGGTGAAGGGATACCAGGATAAAACCTAAGATTTTATAATGATAGAAAGATGCAGCACTGTAATGCATTTCAATGGACTCAAAAAAGAATGCTTCACCCCCCCTTTCCAAAAGTGCTGTCTGTTGAAACCTCTCTGTTTTAAGTTATATTATCTCTATTAAAACTGTTCCTAGTTTTAGTCCTCGCTGTGAGTTTGCCTTCATTCTGGTCCCATCTAGAATGCTAATGCCGTCTAGATGGGAAGCTACAGCACAGGCCGTTGCTTGCTCTCACTGCTCCCAGCACTGTAGATGACGACATCTCACATTCCTCTTCTGAAACTGCTGCCAGGCCCAGCCAGTAACGATGCCTCTTTGCTCTCCTGCTCCACCTAGGGGAGGTTCACCATCGCAGCCAAACACCACATCACCATCGCGGAGATCTACGAGTCAGAGTTGGTTGACATTGAAAAGGTTTGTGGGAATGACATTAAGACTATAAATGGCCAGTGAACACAATGGTCTGACAAAACCTTTATTGGTGTTATTTATGTGTATTATTTATTTATATAATGTATGTACATATTAATGTTTTTAATTCCTCTCATAGGCCATTGCACATTATGAACAAGCTGCAGATTATTATAAGGGGGAGGAATCTAACAGGTATAGTTCTTGCACTGCATAACTCATTTATATGTAATTATTTTCAACAAGCTAATAGCTTTGTAAAATAGTCCTGTGTGTGCACGCAAGCACACTAAATGTGTTATGTAACATGAGGTAATTGAATTAATTACTTTAAAAAAAAAGATACATGGATAGTTTTCCATGTGCTATATGATACACCTAAATAATATTGCGCAGTAGGGATGGCTACGATACTGTGATCGATGTCTAACTACCCAGGCCACACCATCATCTGCAGGTTTCTAAAATGCATTTGTCCTAAAATAGAGACTGGCTGTCATTTAATTTGCAACTTAAATTAAAATTTAACACTGGAATGGGATCAGTACTCGGTATCGGCCGATACCCAAAGTGCCGGCATCCGTTGGTATCGGGACTGAAAAAACTGTATTGTGCCATCCCTAATGTGCATGTTTGTATTAATTAACTAATTCATTCATTGTGTCCTCCTTATCTTCTCTCAGCTCGGCCAACAAGTGTTTGCTTAAGGTTGGAGCTTACAGTGCCCAGCTGGAACAATACCAGAAAGCCATTGAGATCTATGAGCAGGTGTGTCTGTCTGCTGTTTATTTATATTGGTAGTTTTAATGTGCATTTGTTGATGTGTGAAGGCAAAGAGCTGCATGATCTAGCACAGTGTTTCTCAACGTGGGCGGTACCGCCCCCCAGGGGGCGTTCAGAGGACGAAGGGGGGCGCTGGAATCACTATTTAGGAAAGGGGGGGCACTGAGCTTCTCTTGGGGGGGCGTTTGTTTACAAGTTAACACCACATTTTCATAACATACCAGATTAAACTATAAACTAGGCAACCCTGCAACCCTGCAGGGTCGGACTGGCTAGGAGAATCGGGGGAGTTATGGCTTTGTATTTTCTCCAACCGACTCACGTGTTTGTGTGAATAATAATCATTAATATTAAGGGACTACTTTTTTGATGATGGGGGGGGGGCGGTAAGGGACCTGGATAATGGATAGGGGGGCACTGACACCAAAAATGGTTGAGAACCACTGATCTAGCAGTATAGCGCATTGCACAGAGCATTCAGTGCTTTCTGGTTGTGGGTTCTGGCAACGAGGGGAATTCCAGACACAAATCGAGTAGTGTACCTTGTGTGTGCGTAGGTCGGTGCCAACACCATGGACAACCCACTGCTAAAATACAGTGCCAAAGAGTACTTCTTCAAAGCCTCTCTGTGCCATTTCATTGTGGATGAGCTGAATGCTAAGGTGAGGTTATTTCAGCGTGGAACAATTGGAAGGGGGGGGGGGGTCTCACTACTGAATGTCAACACACTGTACGCTTTCCACAGATTGCTGTGGAAAAATACGAGGAGATGTTCCCCGCCTTCTCAGACTCCAGAGAATGCAAGCTGTTGAAGGTATTTGCATGGAGAGAACCACAGGGAATGAATGAATGAATGAAAAATGGCCACCCTCACATAATTTTTTTTTTTTGGTTTGTGTGCTTGTCTGGGACTGACCAGTGTTGCTTTGCTTGGCAGAAACTCCTGGACGCCCACGAGGAACAGAACTGTGAGGCGTTCACAGAGGCCGTAAGTCTTTCTACCTGCTCTTCCCTGACGGACCAACGTTATAGTTGTTTCCCATAATGGACCGTATGGTATTCTCCTGTAATTGTAAAGCTATTCTCCCCTTAATGTTGACGTAATTATTTTCCATTTTGAGCCACTACAAAAGCGCTGCAGTTGTGTAGTCAGAGCTGGCTTCATATAATACAATAAAACCCCTTCTGAGTGTACAATACACTACTATAATGAAATGCTTATTTATTTACCTAATATACTTGCAGAAATATTAGAGCTGTGTGAAAATACTAATTGTGTAAAACCATTTAATACACATTTTAGGGCTGCGCTTTACGTATCTTGTCGCGATTAATTAATTGCATATTTTTACCTGTCTATTGATTTTGAGCATAAGTTTGTTAAATGCGCTACCTTTTGATGGTTTCTGATGGTATACATAAATGCAAACATTTGTGTAAAGCTGGCATGTACGGCTGGCCACAAATATTCCATTATTCGTTCGTTGGGTATGTATTCGATTTTAAATATTGGGATTCGAGTATTGGCTTTTTCACATTATGTATGCATGTTTTTCCATTAGTCCTTTGTCTCCATATAAACCCACATGTTGAAATGTATTTGCCTGCCCTACACTGTGTCATCAACACAATTGATTGCAATTGGCTTCGTTTCTAAGAAGAGAGCTAGGCTATTCATTCAACACACACTCTTATTGGCTAATACAGGAGGTATATGCTATTTGACAGCTCTGACTGGCTCAATTGTCAATCAAAGTGGCCATTTTGAGCGCATGGCTATGTTTACATGTGTGCTCACTGAAGCTAGGAATCAAACATTACTTCTGTTATACTTATAGTTGAGTGCTTTTAATGGTGTTTTTGAGAATGTACCATCAAGTATTCTAAACCTGTAAAATGGTATTGGTGCGCGCAGGTGAAGGAGTTTGACTCCATCTCCCGTCTGGACCAGTGGCACACCACCCTTCTGCTACGCATCAAAAAGACCATCCAGGGTGACGAGGGCGACCTGAAATGAGGGGCGTACTGGGGTCCAAATGGAGCAAATCCCCCCCCCCCCACACACACACACTAGAGCATGTAAAAATGAATCACAGCATGTTACCCTCCATCTCCACCCCCCCCTCCCACATACACACACGCACACACACACACACACCTGCTGGCCACCTGTTGCTTCTGTGCATAGTACGTCCATATTTTGCAAATGTAGGGCACCTTGAAATTAGCATCTTCTGACCCCCCCATGTCTCCATGGAAACATCCAGTTCCACCACCCACTCTTCCTATGCCCACCCTTGGTTTGTGGAGAGGGCAGGGTGATTTCTCTCTTCATGTTCCCGTGCACAGGGACTTCAACATCCTGGCCCGCATCTGTGTTAAGAGGAGCGCTGCGTAAACCTTGTATATTGTCATCTGGTGCGGGTTGGGAGCTGTGTAATGTGAGTCTGTTGGTGTGGAGATAGGAGGGAACCGTAATTATGTTGGCCGAACAAACTAGCAAGTTTGTTTCTTTTATATTATGTTTTTAAATAATTCCCTATAATGGGTTGTTTATTGTACAAAAGATTGATAGATATATATCTGTGATGTGTAACATGTATCAGTTACTGTTTATTTATTTTTTTGGTGGAGGTAATGGTGATTTAAGTGAATAATAATCATTGGAAACTTAAGTCATTCCAGTCTCACATTTGTTCCCATATAAACAGGAAGGAAGTTAAAACATTAAAACTGTATAGCCATACTGATTATTGTCTTGTCTACATTTATAGTATTCGCCTATTAATACTTAACAAGATCATCAGATGTTACATGAATATTTGATATGAACTGCGGTTTATATCTTGCTTGGAGAAATGTGTTTATTAGGTGTGTAGTATCATTAAATGTGGTGACAGGATGGAATTTGTTCCACAGCAACCTGACTTTAACAGCTGAGAATGTGACTCGCTCCTTTAATTCTGTGTCGTGTCGTGACTTGTGACCCTGCCTTATTGAAGGTTAGCTAACAGTGCTCTATACTTCCTAGCAGCTGGTCGCTATGCATGTCATTGTGTATACTGTTGTGCTATGTTTGCTAGCGCCAGCCCCACTAGTTTTTCCTATGGGGCCAAAAATCCAACCCATCTAGGAATTACAGTGGTAATTTTGATTTAAACTGTATGCTTGTGTGATTGGTCAGTAATAAAGTTGATCCCTCCCCCAGCCTTTCACCTACACAGTATTTCCTCCCAAGCGACAATGTTATTAGGGTAATCTCTTCTGACTGAAGGTCTATATATATTTTACATGCCACAGAGATTGAATTATTGGTGAAAGGTGTCTCTCGGAAGCTCCTAACAAGCATTCACAGTATTACCCTGGCATGTAGCTCCACCTTGTGGAATAATGTAAATCTATTAGGAAATTTGGATTTATGAAAAGGACAGAAATTAAACTTCATAAATTATGGCAGCCAATAAGATAAATTATTCCTACACAGTACAGCAACAATCTATTTCACCATCAAATATAACCCCCCCCCCCCCCACACAAACACTATTGTAGTACATTGCTCAAATGTGTACACAATGTGTGGAATACTGTAAACAAAGTGTAATTTCTCCACTACAGTGGGGGAAAAGGTCAATGTCTGACTTTCAAAACTGGCAGTATGTTATCTTGAATAACAATCAGAAATACACTTTCATGTCAGTCGATACTACCAACATCACTATCACAGAAACTGAATGGGCAGAGGTAGTGAATTAAATTCTAAAATGTTGAGTAATGATTATAGGAGAAATATTTCTCGTGTGTGTGTGTGTACTCTGGAAAAATCATTAAAGAAATAGCAAGCTTCTCGTTTTCAAAATGAGGACAAAATACGTGCAGTTCAGTCGTTTTTACTGTTTCAGTGTCAAAATGCCCATAGAACTATACGTACCATTGAATAATGCTTTTTCAATTAAATATCGTTTCTTGATAAATCAATGCAATGTCACTGTTCTGCGAGATGTTGACATTCATAAAAGAAAAGCAAATATATTCAAATAAAATGAATGTCCCATTACAGCTAAAACAAATCAATATCATAATTGGTATCAGGAATGAGACATGCAGCCTAATAATAAGCAAATGCATATCTATGGCAAACTACATTCTCATGATTTTCATTAAACACTTTGCAGTCAGCACAAACCTCTGCTCTGACTAACAAGAGAACATCAGCTGTCCTGTTCAAGTTGACAAGGACAGCTGATGGGCGCCATCTACACATACCGCAAGCAGGTAGGCTTTTAAGTTGACCTTTTTTTAGGCTGAATTTTATAGGCAGCTGTGTATCCTTCACGGAGAAGGCAATCCCATAATTTGATTCATTAAACTGACAGCCAAAGGGGAACCAGTCTTGTTTATAAATATAATATTGGTCAACCATTTCATATTGCGAATTTGTCAATTACGGCTGTCCAAGACCAGTGTACCGTCAATGGGATGCAAATTCCACCAAGAGTCTGGTCCTTTTTCTGTGGGTCTCTAGAGCACCACAGACCCACAAGAGTCAGTAAGATTATATACATGCACTGCAGCAGTACAGAGGCCGCTCTGAACTCTAACTAAACCTGTCGTCTGAGGCAGATGCTGTCTACTAAAGGCAGGTGACGAGTCACCTTGCCTCGTGAGACCACCCAGATCTCGCCAGCTACAGCTTGATTTCCCTGCGAGTATCAGTCTGGAACCCCTCGTTCAAAAGCGTTTTTTTTGTCATCGATTGAAATAATACATTTCAGTAAAACCTCCTTACATACGATTGGACCACCTACCTTTAAAATCAGATAGCGTGCCGGGGGACACTGAAACGCACGACGTACGCTGTCGTCCAAACTGCAACTGGCCGTTGACTGGCCTGATTGGGGTTTTTTGTAGGGTTTTTTGTTTCTACGCAATTTGTTTCTACACACTTTTGCATTGGAGGGGTTCCACAGACTGATCGCCACGAAAAAATAAAGTGGGAGTCAGGGCGAGAATCAGGGCGGTCTCGCGAGCTGTGGAACCGTAGGCCCCGCGGAACCCTGGGCCCCGTGGAACTGTAGGCCCCGTGGAACCTCAACCCCCCCATGGAGCCTCGACCCCCCGTGGAGCCTCGACCTGTGAGAAACCGTGGGCTCCCGTGGAACCCCGGAGCCCCTTAGTACCCCAGCTTCCCGTGGTTCCGCAGCACCAGGCCTCCCTGCGACACACCCCGCCTTCAGGCCAGCGCGGTGTGCACCTCCTCCACCTCCTCCTCCACCTCCCCCTCGGCCCCTAGGCCCGGGCCCAGCAGCGTCTGCTGCACCGCTGCCTCCAGCACCGAGGTGGTCGGCACCGCGGGGGCGTGGTGGGAGGCCGAGACGGAGGCGGGGGGGCCGGCCTCGGACACCGAGACCGGCTGGGCAATGGCGTAGGGCATGGAGAGGGCGGAGCCGTCTATGGAGATCACGGCCTCTGCGTCGTCGTGCTGCAGCTGGACGCCCTCGGCGTGGATGACGGTGAGGCTGGCCAGGTCGCCGTGGCTGACCAGGGCGATGGTGCCGTGGCTGGCCCAGTCGCCAGCCACAGTCACAGGCACCATCAGGGCCTCCGCTTTGACCTCCACCTGGGCCTCCACCTGGGCCTCTGTTATGGCCTCTGTTAGGGCACCTGCCTGGGCCTCTGTTTGAGCCTCTGTTAGGGCCCCTTCCTGGGCCTCTGTTTGGGCCTCCGTATGGGCCTCCGTTTGGGCCTCCGGATGGACGTCCGCCTGGGCATCCACCTGGTCCTCCACCTGGGCATCCACCTCAGCATCCACCTCAGCATCCACCTGGGCCTCCACCTCGGCATCCACCTTCCCCTTGCCCCCTGACCTGTTAATCTTCCCTTTGGGCTTCTTCTCCTCCACGTTTCCACTCAGCACAACCAGGTAGTTCTTCCAGGGGGTCTCCGTGTCATGGGTCTGAAGAGAGAGAGAGGTCAAAAGGGTAAATCACATTTCCTGACTTTTCCCTAACTCAAAAAATGTCTGAATTTCAATGACCTACTACTGTATAATGAACAGGAATGTAAACATTCATACATACGATTTGACTGGTGGTTGCATTCTTGCAGTTTGTATGCCCCGGTGACCATTTAAAGGGCAGCTAAAGCTGTCTCCCCATTAATTTATATAGGGTGTTCCTAGTCTTGCAGAGCCAGCCTTTACTTACGTAAAGCAGCTACTGTTACTGCTTAAAATAAATGTAACTGAAATTAATAAATAAATCGCTGCACTAGTGATGCACCGGAATTACAGATACAACACTTTGTGAGTGACAATGCAAACAGCCAATGAATATAGACGTCCTCACTCCGGGAAAGTCAGTCGAGAGTGTTTGTGTATCAGACGTTCAGCACAGAGTTGCTTATAGATTATGCAGTGCCGATGAACGGAACGAGCTGGGAGATTGTTAGGGTGCTCCTAAGAACCAAGATGGCCTCCACGTGGCCAGACCTGCCTGTAAGCGCTTTGAGGAAACACCTCACTCACCATGGTGTGCCTGCGGACGGTGGACTTGTCTGTGAAGGTGCGGTGGCAGAGGCCACACATGTAGGGCTTCTCTCCCGTGTGGATGCGCTGGTGTCTCTGCAGCGCATTGAGCTGGGTGAACTGCTTGTCACAGTCCTTACAGTGGTACGGCCTCTCTCCTAACACACGCACACGCACACACACGCATGTTGCTTGTTTATTTTGACAAACTCTATCAAACTCTCTCTCACTCACTCATAATTGATAGTGAGTAGATGTCTCCCTCTCACTAGTATCAAACTATCACACACGCGCTAACAACATCCATCTCTATCAAACTCAGTGAACGAGGAAGGTCACAGTTAGAATATATTGAAAAGGTCCAAACTGGTCCAAACTGGCCAAAATTATCCTTTTAAAAAGAAAGGACATGCATGTCCAGAACCACAATTGTGGTTTAAAGCGGTAATGCAAACAGTTGAGTTGGAGCAGAAATACAGGGCTTGGTCAGGATGGGGGTGGGGGTGAGAGGTCAAGGATTGTACCTTGACCTCTAAGCGCTAGTAACCAGGCTGTACCTGTGTGCGTCTTCATATGCTGCTGCAGAGAGTTCCTCTGGGCGAAGCAGCGGCCACACAGCTGGCACCGGTAGGGCTTGGCACCAGAGTGGATGTTGGCGTGGTGCTTCAGGTACTCCTTGGACGCAAAGCTCTTCCCGCAGGACTCGCACATGTAGGGCTTTTCCCCTGAGGACACACAGCACAGCCAAAGTCCTTAAAGGCAAGTCTCGCCACTCGGCAGCCATCTTTGAAAAGCCTCTGGGCAGTTGTTAGGAAGACAGTATTGAAATGAATGATGCCATAAATCAATAAGCCATAAATGCACTTTCAATGGTCACCGGGACATAAAAACGGCATGTATACAATCTTATTTGGTGCTTTTGCCCCAAAATAAGGTCTAAAAAGTTGTTTTCCCAAATGATTTCCACTACGCATGCGCAACAGTCAGCCCAATCACTGTCACTTGGCAGTTATAAATCAGACAATTGGCTCTTTTGGATGGAGGGCGAGATGTGCGTCTCCAACTGCACTTCAAATAGCATTAGCTTCTGGCTGGAGCCCCTCTTTTGCAAGATGTCCTTTAAAAACACACTGACAATACATCAAATGTAAACAAAGAAAGAAAGAAAGAAAGAAAATGTTTTCTCAGGTTACATTTATATTTAAACTTTTTAATAAATCCATTAGATTCAATATTACAGTTTTTTTATTTTACAATAATGTATAAGCATTTGCTTCTCATCTTAGTTTAAACTGAATTAAACAGCAAACAGCACATTTTATTTTTCCAGATGTTCCCCTCCCTCTTGTTGAGGCCTCTCTGGTGCCCCCTGGTGGCCCACATCGAGATGTACGGTTTTTTCTACCAACTAGTCAGACAGCACTTTGGAACTGAAGCAAAGGCAACGCTAGGGGGCGCCAGCCTCCGCGCGGTGGGAGTCGCTGCACTGGTGCTCACCTGTGTGGGACCTCATGTGATAGGTCAGCATGTGCTTCTGGATGAACCGGGCGTTGCACAGCTCACAGGCGAACGGTTTCTCCCCCGTGTGGATCCTAGAGGGTACAGCACAGCACAGGTCTGACTTGCACTGACATTAACTGACTTTAACCAGCTTTAACCGACTTTAACTGACTTTAAATGACTTTAACCAACTTTAACTGACTTTAACCAGCTTTAAGTGACTTGCACCGATTTAAACCATCTTTAATTGGCTTTAATTGGCTGGGTTTCACAGACTAAAAAAGAGCATTTCCATGGCCTATGACAGGGGTAGGGAACCCTGGTCCTGGAGAGCCGCAGCCCTGCATGTTTTAGATGTCTCCCTGCTCCAACACACCTG
>JAODUE010067587.1:0-15987 GCA_027564755.1 Amblyopsis hoosieri | reverse complement strand
GGGCGGGGGGGGGCGGGGGGGCGGGGCGCGGCGGCGCCCCCGGCCCCCCCCCCCCCCCCCCCCCCCCCCCCCCCCCCCCCCCCCCCCCCCCCCCCCCCCCCCTGGGCATCTCACTATAGGTGAGACGCACAGTGAGACACTCTTTTAAAGTTTAAATGTTAGTGCAACTTCTCAAGCTGACAGCCATGGCACAAATGGGGATAGCTGTGTTTGCGTTCATCTTGTCTATTCAGATACAGATTCAGACAACTGTATTGATCCCATAAAGGACAATTCATTTACATCTCAGTCGTTCGTGCATGAAAAATACTCACAGACAAGTGTTAGAGTCAATGTCAGAGATGCATATCAGCATAATACGAAGACAAAATGATCAGCAATAGGAAATGCATAAATAACAAAGCATTACAATTTAACGACTGCATCTAAACACATTAACGGCAAGAGAGGTTTAGAAGGCAAATAGTGGGCAAAGAAAAGAAATGGAATGCTTATTCAAGTCAGAATTCCATTTATAGCTACAGTATATGCCCTCTGTAGATGCGTGAGGTTTAGAGACTTGCCAAGTCCCTCCCTAGCCCAGATTGGAAGTAACAACTCACAAATATTGACTTCCCACCTGCAAGGGCTTACAGCATTACACACACATGCACATGCTTGCTCAGTTATGGGCAAGCATAACTGCCCATAACCCCCCCCCCTTCCATCTCTAAATTGAATGATGTCATTAATAATGGCATAACCTACTGTTTCTCCCGTCTGCCTATTCATCCATGTGTGTCTTCCACCAGAAACTACTGGCAAGGTCAGAGCTGGATATTATGAATCGGATTGAGGGAAAGAACATTCGTCTACTTGAACTGAAGGAGCAGTTGGAGGTGATCAAGGTACGTGTTGTGTTTTGGCATCTTGTCACACAGGGTACAGTGTGTTCACGTCCAAATCAAAACATCAACGAATTGTGTCTATCTGTGGGCGACGTCTTCCAGAACTACGCAGACAGGGAACAAGCCAAAGTGGAACAACTCCTGGACGAGATGTCCCGCTCCCTGGAGAGGATCCGCTCGGACCTGGTGGGCGGGATGGAGGACAAGCGGGAAGCCGTGGTGACGAAGGGGGAGGGCCTGGTCAGCCGCCTGGAGGCGGAGCTGAGCCGCCTGAGAGAGAGGAGGGCCTTGCTGGATACCCAGGCCACCAGCCAGGACCACATAGGCTTCCTGCAGGTGCATGCATCAGAATGCACAATCTGGGCACGCTGGTCGCGGTGATGCTAGTCACGCTGGTCGCGGTGACGCTAGTCACGCTGGTCGCGCTGGTCGCTGTGATGCTAGTCACGGTGATGCTAATCACGCTAGTCGCGGTTGTGCTAGTCACGGTGATGCTCGTCATGCTAGTCGCGGTTATGCTAGTCACGGTGATGCTAGTCACGCTAGTCGCGGTTGTGCTAGTCAGTGTGTTTGATATTCTACTAGGCGGAGTGTTTATTCTTCTCAGAGGCAAGATAGTCGCGGTGATGCTAGTCTGCGAGAGAGATGATGAGAGGGAGGGAGATGATGATGATAAGAGAGGGAGGGAGGGAGGGAGGGAGATGATGATGATGAGAGAGGGAGGGAGGGAGATAATGAGAAAGAAAAAGGCCCATGCATGGATTCAATTTAAAGAAATGTAATATCACCATTGGGAAAACAGGTTAGTAGTCTATGACTAGGCTTTATCCTTGTATGGGAAACAGAGGCAAAGTGTTCAGTTTTATTGAGGGGGAAGCAAATTTGTCAGTGTTTAATCTTCTGAGATAGTTGTGGTGCTAGTAGTCAGAGCCTAATCTCCTGTGAGTTGTTCCTGAAAGAGGATCGTATTTTATACCATGATTAAATGTTTTGTTTATTTATTACACCTCTGACTATAACTACTGCAACTTCCTTGTTTATGAAGAAAACCAATGTCTTTTTTATTTATTATAATCTTTGAAAATAAGGTACCCTTTACCCCCTACTTATAAAATACTACGATTTACTATGATAAAACCGTACAACTAGACATTGGTGGGTAAACGACGATAATATGTAATTGCGTATGGTAAATGAACTGCTTTTCTTTTCCGGCCACTAAAAAGTGCTTTACTGTATAGCCTCACATACAACCAATCACACACACATTCATACACTGGTGGTGATGACTGCCATGCAATGTGCCGTCTGACCACTGGGAGCAGTTATGATTAGATATCTTGCTCAGGGACACGTTGTGAGGAGTTAGCTGGGTTTGAACCAGCCGTAGCCCCGCTCTACCCACTGTGATACCGCCAACCTTTATACTGAATGTAAGTGCAGGTTCTGTACACTTTGGATGACCGCCAGAGCTTTGTAGTCACTTGGACTGCTCGTGAGAAGATTGCCAAGAGATCACTTCCTGGGTGAACCCAGGGGGCAAAGGGCATAAGTCCACCCAAGTCTGCCTCTGGCAGTCAGTAGAAATTGAAGAGAACAGTGTTTATCAGCCCTGGTCCTGGGGAAACCTCCTACACATTTCAGATGTCATCCCTGCTCCAACCCACCGGATTCACATGAATGGGTCCTTATCACTCTCTGCAGAAGCCTGGTAAGGACCCATTGGTGTGAATCAGGTGTGCTGGAGCACAGGGAGTCATCTACAACATGCAGGGGGACAGTGGGTGCCCAGGACCACTGAAAGAGAACGTTCTCGCATGCCAGTTGACTCAACACTTCTCCTGGTCTCCCACAGGATTTTGAGGAGGTTGCTGCTCCACTGGTCGACCCGAGGGGTGGTAGGGATGAGGAGGACGGAGAGTCGCAGCTGACCCTCCACTTCCCGCTGGGGGAAGTGAAGACGGCGCTGGCCGAGCTGAAGGACAGGATGGACGACATCCGAATGGGGGACCTCCACCCCAGGAGCTCCAGTGAGTACAGACCCGTACTGTAAATAAACGGACAAAACGTCACGTCACCCATAACATGTTCTTGAAGCACTGGTTTGAAACTCAAGGCTCTGGCCGTCGACGTCTTTGTAGTACCTGACACCGCCTATAACTCCTGGTAATTCATCATAATGGTGCTCGTGTATGGCTTTAAATATTTTTCAGTTGAGTTAAATGTACGAATTCTGCCCACATACAATTGTCACAGATTGGGGAAACTAGATATTTCTGGTGAATTTGGTTTGAGACCGTTGTCTGCGTGGTTATCTGGACTAGCTTAAATTCCAGAACATTGCTGTAATGTCTGTGTTGCAGTGTCATCCGGAGATGCCGTGCTGGGTGATAGCATGCTCAGCGTGAGAGGAAGCGCTCTTAGCTTACGGAAGAGCCAATGGTCTCTGAGAGGTCAGTTACTGTCAACACAATACAATATTAAAGGTGGATTCAGCGATTGTACGCTTGTAATACACTTTTGTCAAATTCAGCAACTATCCCCTCAAGGTCTGCTAGCTTCCCGCTCTGTGTGTGCTAGCTGCCCGCTCTGTGTGTGTGCTGAACTATCTGATGTTTCTATACAGCCATGGATCTGTAAATAGGAACTCGGATGTGTTTTTGTACATATATCCACAATCGTTCTACAGAATCCCTGACTCCACCTTTTTAAAAAAAAAAAGCTGTGTCAAGTAAAATAATTTAAAATTGTGATTGACTGTTATTTTTTTTATTTATTTTTTAGAACACAAGAAAATAAAGCCTGGCACAAGTATGTTTCATTTGATAAAGCAGTGAGTCTGCTGTGGAAACATTTATTACAATCGTCCTATATAAATGCTAAGCATACATTTTGTTGTTCTGTTTCAGGTCTGAAGAAGATTCGACCATACCTAGGTAAGTAGTACCTCTAAATGGACTGAAATTTGGATTTCACTATTCAATTCTTGTATTTTACTGTAGTATTACTTAATTACACTGTACTGTATGCAGAGGAACAGTTTTCAAAAGCTCTGCCTTTCTGGAGAGACAGAGCAAGAGAGGTGTGGTAATTTGTCTTCTCAAGAAGAGGTCTATTTTGATGGTATATGGTTAGGGAGCAATTTGAGGTGTTACAGCGTGTTATGCTTTTCAATCCTTATCACACATCACGTCATAAACATCCTTGAGGCTTGACGCATGGTGGCACACATTAACAAGACAACCCTTATGTTGTCTGTGACCTGGGTCACTCTAAAATGGCTTCCACAGAGGTCAATGCAATTTGCCTTGACTGACCTAGTAATACCAAGCCAGCACCACACAACCTCCCCTTCCCCCCTCCCCACACACACACACACACGCGCGCTGTCTACATAAAGCGCACATTCTGACCATTCCTACTGTTTGACCTGTGTGCAGAGGACGTGTCTCTGAACCCTGTGACGGCCTACCCCTTCCTGATCCTGTCGGAGGACAGGAAGCAGGTCAAGAGAGGAGAGAAGCTTCAGTTCTACAGGAACAGCCAGCAGCGCTTCGACGTCTGGTCCTGTATCCTCGCCAAGGAGGGCTACAACTCTGGGCGCCATTACTGGGAGGTGAAAGGGCACAATGTCTTAACTCTGTCTCTTGAGTGTTGATTTGCTACACTCTTTTGAGGCTGATCGGGGGGTGCTGCAACAAGTCTGTTGCAGAACTTAACCAGATGGTTCCTGACTGTGTATCTTAACTATGTACAATTTAAATCTCAGTGATATGGAACCTGAACCCTACAAGAAAACAAATCTATCTCGAATGTGCAACGTTAACAAAACCAGTACCCTTCTTTTTTCCATCTCCATCAGGTGTGTGTAGGAGAGAATAAGGACTGGAAGGTCGGTGTAGTCCGTGAGTCTGCACAAAGGAAAGGCCTGTTTGACATGAGTCCTGCCAACGGCTACTACTCCCTCTGGTGGAGCGGAGGTCAACTGCGTGCACTCACTGCCCCACCCCTTACCAAGGTTAGACTGTTGTGGAAATGGACCTATCCCAAGCCCCGCCCCTTTCACTTGTCCTACCAAGTTAAAACAAAACACCAGAGAAAGCTGTTACAGAAAAACAGGCAGTTGATGGGAGGTTCCATCAGATAAAAAAAATGCTTTAATAAAGCGTAAGATTACCAAATAAGGTTCAACACACTACTTTTATTTCCTCTTAATGATCGCTATTCTGTTTTCGAGTATCAGAGCATCTTTTATTCCCACATTTGCATATGTCTGCCCTGGACGTTGCCCTTCAACTTCACTATACTCCCTTACTTGGTCAGAGTGTATACACAAATGGAAAATAAGTAAATTTGGCTTGAATATAAGGGTATCTGGTAGAGATGTGTACCTCTGTACTATCTCAGGGAAATGTCATGCTTTCATTCTTGAACAAGCATGTACGAGTAAGCGAGCATATCAATTTCACTTTGATAATAGCTTACAATAGTTTGCATATTCAGGATATTTTCCAAATGTAAGCATGCATATGAATGTCTTTATGGACATAACTTGTAAACATATCACGACAATTATTTGACATAACTTTCGGGATGTAAACTTATCAGAAGACAATTATTGACAATGCTAGTGTTGTTCAGTGACTATAACAAAATCATGCTTTTATTGTGAAAATAACTTAAGCAATTCTACTCCAGAGCCATGGAAAGAGTTGCACCAACATAAGTTTGAAATTTTCAACGGTCACATGGTTCATGGAGATATATACAGATATAAAACTTCTTTTTTTTTGGTAATTAATAGTCAATAAATGCATCGATGTACATTTACATTATACATTTACAATATAATTTTCATTGTACTTTTAGTATTCGCGGCTAACTTCCGGGAACTGAGAGGCTCCACGAGCCGCCATTGTTGTGGGAAAAAACGGTCCAACGGAGATGACTCTCTTTACATGGCTCTGTTCTACGCTATCCTATCTCCCATTGGCCAAATGATCAAATCTACTTTTATCTGACGTCCAGGTGAAAGCATCGCCGCGAATACGCCAGGTGGGCGTGTTCCTGGATGTAGAGGAGGGTCAGGTGTCGTTTTACAACCCCAAAACGGGCAACGAGATTTACAGCTTCATGGGGTCGGAGTTCAGTGAAAAGATGTTTCCGCTGCTGGGCACCGGGGACAAAGAAGTGCCCCTGGTCGTCATGACTACACAGTGGGGTAGCCTCCATGAATGACAACGTGATGGGGAGCAATGCTAGGATGGGGGGGGGGGGTCATGATTGTACTAGTGAAAGAAACAGGAAATATGGGGGGAGTACTTCTTCCTGGATGTGTGGATGGATGCGTGTTCTCTGGTATCATTAAATAAAGCCCAATGTATTAAATATTATCTTATTTTAAGAGCTGCTTTTCATTTGAGGAGGGACGGAATGGGTCTCCCTCGGTTGTTTTACTTCAATGTGTCGTGCTGATAATGCTTTGAAATGTTTAAATGGTCAATAAAGCCAATGCTGTGATATGAAATCATGTGTGGTGGTTGTGAGCAAGTCTGTTTCAACATTCCATTTGGTTGGAAAAACAGGAAGACCAGAAAGGAAGGGGGGAGTAAATCGTTTCCCTTGACCTTGCCCACATTCCTAGTGTAATGTGGAAATACAGTACATGGACATGATGCCTACATGAGATGGCTATCGATACACTGATTTCCACAGTCAAATACATTGTTTGGTAGCTCACTATTTTTGTAGTGGGCATATCTTGCCAGGCATATTCCAGATACTCAATTATTATCTGCATCTTGTGTGAATTGCAGGAGCACACACTCAAACACAAACATTCCTGTTATGCAGCAAGATTTTGGACTCAAAGTTTGAGGGGAAAAGTTGAGATTTTTCATGTTTTTAGTATTTCAGAATGACATGTTTAACTGTCAGGAAAATACATTGGTCAAGCTCAGGCACGTAAATATGAATTATGGGTGGAATGTTTATATTACATATACTGTGACGTTATTCCACCCTGTCAGGGACATTTACATCGCTATCACAGAATGTTAATCATGTAAATGTTTAACAATATACATTTTTTCTTAGATACTATATGTCCCTTATTCAATTACATGATATTTTTATCCTTTAAATAATACAATTATAGATGTATAGAATGTGTTTATTTTGAACCATGTACTTTTTATATGTTGCCTAACAGGATGGAATGATGCAATGGAACATGACGAGAGTGATGTATTCAAACAGTCCAGAATTATTTTGTTATAGAACCACCACCCCAGTCTGCCACTCTTTTGGCACTGTCCCAGACTTCCACGTAATGTTGCCTCCAGCTCTGTCTCTACCACAGAGAGCCTGTCAGTCGGATTCAGGAGTTCCTCAAAGTGTTCCTTCCACCGCCCAATTACCTCCTCAGTTGAGGTCAACAGTGTTCCATCCTTACTGTACACAGCTTGGATGGTTCCCTGCTTCTCCCTCCTGAGGTGGCTGATGGTTTTCCAGAAACACTTTGGTGCCGACCAAAAGTATTTTTCCATGGCTTCTCCAAACCTCTCCCACACCTGCTGCTTTGCTTCTGCTACGGCAGATGCTGCAGCCCTTAGGGCCCGTCGGTACCTTGCAACCGCCTCCAGAGTCGTCTGGGTCAACATATCCCGAAAGGCCTCCATTTTCAGTCGGACGGCTTCCCTGACCACTGGTGTTCGAGGGTTACCGCCCCTTGAGGCACCTACTGTATGACCTTGAGACCACAGCTCTCCACCGCAGCTTCAGCAATGGAAGCTTTGAACATTGCCCACTCAGGTTCAAAGTCCCCAACCTCCACCGGGATGCAAGAGAAGCTCCGCCGGAGGTGTGAGTTGAAGATCTCACGGACAGGGGCCTCCTCCAGAAGTTCCCAGTTCACCCGCACTACCTGTTTGGGCTTGCCAGGTCTGTCCAGAGTCTTCCCCCACCCTTTGACCCAACTCATCACCAGATGGTGGTAGGTAGCCAGCTCTGCCCCTCTCTTCACCCAAGTGTCCAAAACATGCGGCCTCAGATCAGATGATAAGATCAAAAAATCGATCATTGATCTTCGACCTAGGGTGCTCTGGTACCATGTACACTTATGAGCATCCTTATGTTCGAACAGGGTGTTTGTTATAGACAATCCATGACTAGCACAGAACAATTAAACAAAGACATATTATATATTTGTTATCACGAACAATTCAATGTTCAATGTTTTATATGATATGACCCAGATAAAAACCCTAACCCTAAATCAACACATTATTTAAGCAGGCTCTTTTTAATACGTTTATGGTTCTGAACAATATTCTATATTAATCTAATGTAGTTATTGATGTGCACATCATTTTTCATAATATGCCTGTCCTGCAGACTCAACTTGTTTATGCTATGGTAGCCTGCAGTTGCTGTATCAAAAAATTGATTTACAGATTTGGTAATCTGCAAATGTTGAACATTAAACTTTTACTTACGGTTTGTGTACTGGTGATCAACATCAGTTCCTTGCCTTATACTACGTAGCTGGCCATATCCTCAAATGGACATAGTACCAAACAAACTATGTGCAGTAATCTACTCAACATATGCACGTTTCTCTCATTTGCCTGTTTCCCTGCCCCTCTCCCTTTTTTGGCTAATAAAGACCAGGAAGCTAATCCACTTTGAAATGCTTAGTACTTCTCTGTGTCACATCGACATTGCTAATTCCAAAAACATCTAGAAATACTTGGTTGTCATGGAACGGGTGACAGTATGCTCCTTGCTTTATGCTGTTTACCTCAGGATGTGTAGCAGCCCTTGCTGAATAATGATGATTGAACTCTCGAACTGATGGTTTATAATGGTTTATTTCCGTTCAATATAAACACACCATAAAAGCTAAGGAAAAACGAATGACTAGTAAATAAATTAGTAACAAAAGTGCAAATTGATATAGTCACATAAAGTAGGCTTAATCTCAAAGAATTATGAAATTTAACTTAAACATATTATTGATCTATATTATTTAAGCCTACTGGTAGCCTATCTAACAGTACCGTACCGGTATCTAAACTACCGTAGGCTACTACTTACAGTGTAACGACAACGACGGGCTTGGTTCAAACGTGGTTTAGAACCACATTAACCATGCTTATATCATGAGTATATTTTAAGCACCCATACCAATACACTATATTTAGTCTCTGGCAGCATGATAATTGGCCAGTTTCACAGATAGTTTATTATTTGTCCTTTATATTACAAGGTTAGTCTAATTGAGATTAATAATCTCTTTTTCAAGAGAGACCTGGTAAAAAAAGCAGAATAAAACATTAAACCACAAAACATAAAAATACAACATGATTTTTATAAAACGGAAGTAATATGAAATACACTGAGAAGCAAAGAGTATCAATAACTTATGTAAAACTAATGGTTAAAACACTTGAGCTTTATTCCCCAATTCTTTCAATTTATCTTTAAAAAAAGGTAATGATACCATGTCTTTTAAATTTAAAACACTAAGTCATTATGTCGTATTGACTTAGGAAAGCTTTTATATTGACGTCTGTTTTACATAGTACATATGGGTTTTTACCATGTATTTCAAAAGGTAAGACGGGTGCTGTCTTAACAAGGCCTTATAACTAAAAACATGAAAATGGTGTAGAGATAATGAAGAACAACCAGCTCTCCTATAGAGGGTATGGTGATGTGTGAGGGTTTTAGAAGTAGTGATGAACCTCAAATGCTCCATGGTAGGCTATACAGTGTCCAGTGTAGAGACCTGGCCTTCTACATTGGGTTTAAAGGTAAGATCTTCATCTAATATAAAACCCAAATACTTATAAGATGTAACCCTTTCAATAAGATTGCCTTGCAAAGTGGCAATATCTGGAAGAGTCCGAGTGTTTGTCTTTGATTTGGTAAAAGATATAATATTGGTAGCTGTGAGAGAGCCCTGTAATTATTTAGGTCAGAAAGATCTCCTCCCTTCCACAGAGGCAGACCATGCTGACTTCCACCCATATTACATTTAACTCAAGAGTAAGATTAAAAAGACAAGTTAGGGGCTCTGCAACTATTTCAGCAGCAATTTTCAATAATTTAGGTTCCAGCATTTCCAGTTGGCTTCCTTGAATTAAAACATTTTAATGCATTGCATACTTCAGTATCATACAGTCGTCTTCAGGGTTATACATTCTTCCCGGGGGCTGGACAATTTATATCACATTGTAGAAATGTATTTGCCTTTGAGTTTGTTTTAAGAAATAATTGTATTGTAAAAATAAGACATCCTTCGTTGACCACAGTGTAGGCTACCTTGCCCACGATCATTTCATACAACCGCTTTAACAAACTAAAGAAAACTGTCAGTCATCACCAGCAGCAGTGTTTCCTTCTTGTTTTTAGCGCACCCGAGATCGCATAGCGTTCACACCAGAGCGAACCGCACTGGAGTTCGGATGAACCGTACCCGAGACCTCTGCTTTCTGGAGGACCCGGGTCCGGTCCCGGGTGCGCACCCGAGTTCGGAGGAGAGCATTCACACCAACAAACCGAACCGGACTGACGGCTCAAGCGAACTCGGGTGCGTACCAAAAGCTCTCGTGTGAATACACCCCTAGAATAACCCCCCTCCCCCAGTTCACTAGAAATACCTTATGGCAAGTTGTCATGTTTATTTTTATCGCGCAAATTTCAAAGGGCCGCCCATGCTCACATTTCACATGGAAACAAACTACTTGACCTCAACTGGATAACATTTGCTTAAGTAAACATCATAACAGGACATGCAGGATTTCACAGAGCAATGAGATGAGAGCCATCGCCCCCTTCTCACAGGAGGAAGCACGGTGGCAGCTTACCCAATAAATAAAACCTACAGGGTCATGAGCACTCTTAACATCACCAACTTGGAACCTGTGACCTAGCTGCCTTATCCATAGCACTTGCTCCAACATGACAATTGGCCGATCCCAAGCCCCGCCCCCTTTCACCTGTCCTCCAATAACAGTTGGACAGTTGTACAAACTGGACTGGACTTCAACTGTCTGTTTTCCTGTTATAGCCTACTGTGCTGTTTTGTCCAACATAGTTACAGTAGCTAGGTTGGACAGTTGTAGCAGCAACTAACCAGCAGCAGCCTCCAACCCTTAACACTATCGTGTAGTGTGTTTGGTTTGGAGGCTGCCTGTTCCTGAGCAACCTCCACAAAGCTGAGGTGTAGTTCTAGCACTACACAATGCACAGATAATAACAATGATAGCTTAGACATCTTTCTCAGGAATCCTGTGCAAGTGATGCTGGTGAAATATTGTTTGCTGTTGTTTCTTTAACACATATTTAAAAAAAACACTCCCTCTCCCTTCAATGCTATTGGGTGCACCTTCAGAGGCTTACCCTTCCCCCCTTCCCATTGGACACGCATTGCCATGGCCGGGATAGTGTTGTGTGGTACGGTTTGCACCACTCAGAAGAAATTAGCTGATTTTGACATAAAGTGTATTAGCTTACGATCATTTACCATATAGGGTGCTAATCACAAGACCATCCTGCTATAGGTTAGGAAATCTGTGCCCTCGCTTTGTCAAATTGGAATACTACAACTATCAGTAGGCTAGACTGGACTGAATACTCTTGATACAGTAATATAGCCTATTTTATATGTTTAAACATGTTCTGTGTAGGCTACTGCAGTATTCTCACATTCCAGCGCACTCTGCCAGCACTATCTCACTTGTAACAGGCCCTGCCTTACTTCAAAGCTACTAAGCTCTCCCTTGTGCTGTTGCAAGGACAACGTTCAGACAGTGCCACCATTTGTAACATTTGTATATTGTTTACGAAGCAAAATCACCTTTGTTGCAGTTGTGGTTCACAGTATATAGTTGTGGATAAATTAAAATAGTATAGCTGACCAAAAAGCATTAACATGCTTCTGTATACTGGAACGCACATGCTCAGACAAGCACAGAGATATATATACCCACAAAACATTTATAGTCAAAGTCAGTCAAATCTTGATTTAGCCCTTAATTACAGTCTCAAATGGCTGCACCCGCCCACTTTTCACATGGAATTACACTCCCTTAATCTGCTCCTTCCCTCAGGCAAGGACAAACCTGGGAAGGAACCCACCCTTCCGTAATTATACTGTGCTGCATTATACTGTAAAGCTAACAGTTTAACAAATAAGCTATGGGCAACACATTAAATAATTATACAAGCAAACACCTCCAAGTCTACCTATAGGCTTTACATTTCTTTCACTTTCAAACATGTTAATATATTGTAAAATTGTTACATAACATAAAATAGAAGATTAATATCAAATTAAAACATATACAAAGGTAAAGGTATAGTACGTAATTCTGGAGAAAGCTTCTTGATATATCAACTCAATCAAAACAAAAACAAAACAAAATTCTCATTTTTAATGAGGGCGCTCCCTCATGAAGGTCTGCCCCACACTGTTGTGCCTTTGTGTTCATAATATTCACAGAGCCAGGGCATGGTAGTAACACTGAATTATGTTTTCAGCACGCACAAAGAACAGGCAGTTAATGGGATGTGAGGCGATATTTGTTGAATTTAACATAGTGTATTAGCTTACAATCGCTAACTATACCTTTAACCTGTTCCAGATGTTAGGAATACTATGTGGTAGCGGTTGTGTCAACATATTCTGATTTTACATGTCATGCATATTTTCAGAATGAGACGTCATAACATTTCAAGAAATTTACTGGTACTAAATAGCGATGATGAGAAATATTCACAAATATTCATAAAACCATTTTAATACATGTCATTAAGCAACACTTGTCATGCCCATTAAACAAAGCTAACCTATTTGAAAGAGACTTTTGAAGAAGCATTTTTGGAGAAATGCATCGTTCAGTAAAATAAATAAGTGTATACAATACAAACATTCAGTCCACTCAGACATCTAGACAACGCCCACACCTTCACTGGTCCCCCTTACATAACAGAGCCTAGCCAGTCCATGCCAAGCCACCTGCTTGAATTGCTTTGTGCACAGGGGTGCAGGAATGTTGAAGCAGGAAAGGGCTTACTGTAACTCCAAACTGCTGACACACGACCTTTGAAAGCAGTAGCATTTATATTACTTTTCTCTCGAACCAAGGGACCCAGCACAAAACACAACGCACAGTGTGTTATAGTGTGATGCATCACTCCCAAAACACGTTTCCCCTGCTCTGTGATTCACTGGCCATGTTTGTGACTTCTGACAACAGAAGTCTTTAATGGCTTTGCTTTGGGACCTCCCTGCCCTTCCATGTGAGTATGGATGCGTGGGCGCTTTACCCCAAAAATGTCCTACACACTAACACTTTCACATATTACAAAAATGTCCTACACTCTAAACACTTTCACATATTACAAAAATGTCCTACACACTAACACTTTCACATATTACAAAAATGTCCTACACTCTAAACACTTTCACATATTACAAAAATGTCCTACACTCTAACACTTTCACATATTACAAAAATTATTGTTATTTATGCTAATGCACCACCCTCCATACGATTTTCATTAACAGTCAAAGTGTATACAGTACATGTCCTTATAAAAAAAAACCACAGGCGTATGTTCTACTGTACAAATACTAGATCAATTTGCATTACAAAAAATTCCTTTTTTATTTCCTTCTACGGGTAAAATGAAAAATGATATTCAGATGATTTTCTAACATTAGCAAGGCCCTTGAAAAGAGCTGAAATAAAAATAGACTTCATTCAGTGTTCAGGAGGTGAATGGGGAGGCATCTTGCCCCACGCTATTGAGGAGGACACTTATATGCTGTATGAACTTACATGTTTGACCTCTTCAGTGTCAAAACTCCTATGATCCACATTTCTTATCGTTATGCTTGACCTAGCTTGGCCACACTCCCCCCTGTGACATCAGTCAATTATGTTCTTTGAGGCGGTTGTAAACTTTTGTAAACAAAATGACTGTAAATGTTTAAAATACATATTTTTTGGAAACATGTACTTATTGATTCATTTTCCTATACACATTAATTAACAGCGGTTGCTAATCTGCAAGTCGCCCTTACATATAACCACTTATGGCCCCTGTGAGATAATATCAGACACCAAGCAGAGAAGGAGGCCATATTCTTGGGACATGAGCCTGAAATGTTCTCTGTTACAGCTATAACAACACTTGAACAGGGATGTCTTTGTTTCTTTCAGGTTGTTTTTCTTCCAGGAAAGCTTGGTTCCTGTACAGGTCTTTTCCTCTCTTGACAGAGAGAACTGAGGCTGTGGGGAAAACCCATTAGCTTTTACTCGCAGCCAGCTGGACGAGTGCATGTCCGAGCGGTCCTCACTTATGAACCCGTCTCATGGTGTGAGCTGCAGTTTGCTCAGTAAACTGGGATCCCCATGGGATCCACACTTTATCTCTCACACCTCACGTCTGCGCCGTAAAACTCGTGTAAAGCCTGTATGTCCCCGCCCTCAACGATGCATAAACCTAAATGCCCTGTGTGTTTCTTCTAGGGCCATGGCACGATGTCCTATATCTCAACGGCATAGTGTTAAACGCATGCGTCTTATATTTCTTCTCTCAGTTCACTACAAATATCTACAGTATGTATTGATGTTCATTTAGTTCGTTAAACCCTCCCAAATATCTCAACAACATCAACGACCTTTTGATCACCTCTGCATCCCTACAATAACTGATATGTAGGCCTAATAAACATCACCTTACCAAGAGCACCTACCTGTTACACATCCAGTTTATAAACCATTAACATATCCTTTAATATTATTAATAATAATAATAATAATAACGCTAATAATAATACATTTTATTTTATACATTAAGATTTGCAGATCAATGTGCTTTACATATACGAGATTACAGGGATTAGCCTACTTTATAGACCTGTCCATCAAACTTTTAGCATTCCTTTGATTTTCCTTTCCAGTCAAATTGCAAAAATGGTTGGTGATGAACTTTTAGCAGGACTGTAAATTTGCTGCAATGCCCTGCTCTTTACAACGCCTCTCCTAAACTAATTCACGTTTTCAAGTTCCTATTTAGATTGTCCTGTTTCTGGTTGCTCTCTTAGTTTTTTTTCCATTCGCTTTGTGCTTGCTCTTGGGCTCTATTCTGCGCAGCCCTCTATTCATTACATCAAGCACACAGCATGCATCACCATAGTAGGTCTTCGCAGCGCTGCTTCTAAGAAGTAAGCTACAGCAGAGGCCAAACAGCCTCTGCGCGAACCAAACTAAAAACACACACAATATCTTCAAGAAGTGAACAGGCTACAGTGACGCGGACCTGCCTCGATACAGAGACAGAAAAACAGGTGGTGAGTGTTACTACTTTATAAAGTTATTAGCAGAACACTTGCGTTGCCTCTTTATTGCGCAGGGTGTAAGGGGACCCTTAATCAAAAGCTGTGGGCATGTAATAACTGGTCAATTTATTTTTGATCGCTTTTTGGTGTAGTGATAATGCATAGGCTACGTGCATGAAACCCCATACCGCAATATATTCCTGCGACTATTACGGGACTCGTGCGCTTCCCCTGCCTCAGGAAAACGATTGGTGCACTTTTTCCTCTCGTTCTATTTGCAACGAGTTAAATAACTGTTTCTATTTATATCGATGCGCAGGAGCTATAGCTAAATGTGGTCCTGTGTTTTCGATAGCTGCATAATTACACCCCCTCATTTAAACCCCATATAAATCTAAAATAATCTGTGAAACTGTGAAAATTAAATAAATAAAAAGATCACGTTAAGGACACATACTGTTTGAAAGACGCATTAAACGAGCAAATAGGATCCAGCTGATATCATGCATTGTAATAAATTAATGGCCGTTTGTCAATTCCAAGAACTCTGGAATGTATGGTACTCGGTATTCTAAATTTGAAAAATGTAAAAGTTGTGCCTTATAGAAGGGACTGAGAGGAGCAGAATAACATGTGTTTCATAGACCACGCCTACGTCTAGCTATTGATCCATATATGGTAAAAATATGAATATTTCATTTTCATAAAATCATAATTTCATAATTCGAAAATTTGAAAAGGTGT